>JACXGJ010001239.1:0-89658 GCA_016801105.1 Esox niger
GGGAATATGTTAGTGAGGAACCAGCGGAAGTTTCTGCAGCCCAGGATTTTCTTCAGTCTTACACGCTCTGAAATGATTGGACTCTCAGACCCCTGAGGAAAAAGAACCCATACCCCACCCTTAATCCCCCCCCCCCCCCCCCCACACACAAACACACACACACACACACACAAAGGGTATTAATCCCCCAGACATACCTAAAGGTTATTGCAGCAGCCAGTGGCCTCTGCAGCCATAAACAAACAATAAAAGTGTGTGTTTTGATCGGCCATGTCGCACCACATTCAAGGTTAAATAATGAGCGTTTAGAGGCAGCTGTCAGGAGTATTACCAATAAGCAGACACTTTTTCTGTCTTGTCCTAGCCAGTGAGAATGAATGCCTAACCATATTCCATGTAACTTTATTCAAATTGTGTCATACCAGTCAGATTGCATTTGCATTTTAAATAATTTAGGTGAAGCCCTTATCCATAGTGATTTACAATAATGGGTGTATACATTTATGACCTGGTCCCCCATGGGAATCAAACCCAAATCCTATGGCAACCTCAAGCAACATATCGCCTTATTTATAAATATGCCGGTTTGTAGATGCCAGCTTACTGTTTGCAAAAAAACAGCCACACTGTGATACCATGCCCAAAACCACTGTGCCATTTGGGAATCTTTTCTACGCCTACCGTAACCACTCAGGGTGAATGCCTGAATGTAACTATTAACTAAAAACATCTATCACTGTAAACCAAAGGCAGAATTGAAAGTGCATTGTACCGACGTGGTTGGCAAATATTTTATGAAAAAAATGTTGGGCCTACTGAAGACAGGGTTTTGGATTTGATACCCGAGGGGACCAGTTTGGAGAAAATGCAGGCACTCAAGTCACTCTCAATAAGCGCATGTGCAAAATGACAAATCTATGTACAGTTTTGTGGGATCTGAGCATTAACAACTACAATATGAATGTACATTTCATTAGAAGTGAATGTGCCTAGATAATGATAATAACTGGAAACCCCTCTGTTTAGATTATCTCTTTGTAGGTTGCGCTCTGGTAACCACAGGAATGTTTACATTGACCAGTTGGTATGGGGGTTTCTGTCTTTGCTTTGCTAGGTAAACACGCCCCTCAATGTATTTAACAGCTTGTGACAAACATTACAGGGAGGAGAGACGAGAAGAGTTTGAGCCTGTAACATCATCCGCTAATAGACTATCAATATGCTGCAATAAACAACTGAATTACTCTCTCCGTTGACAACCGGGTGAGTTACTTTTTACCACTACACAACGGCTGATTTCTAACAGTTTGGATGTGATTATTACAATTGACTCTGGGCAAAAACAAAAATATTACAGCTTTAAGCTGTTTAACTCAGAGGTGTCAAATTTTAAATTGGTTTCCATTTCAGACCTCAACAACCAGGAGAGGATAGAAACTAACCAATTTGTGACCTAATTAATCAATCAAGTACAAGGTGAGAACGAAAACCTGGAGACACTTGGCCCTCCTGTCATAAGCCGGGTTGTAGTGGTAGAGAGGACGGACCAGGTGCAGGCAGAGGATTGCAGTTGATGCTAATCCTTATTTGACAAGAACACCCAAATACTGCAAACAAACTTAATGAAAATAAAAGTTGATACAAAAACGAGACACTCATCACTGACATGATTGGGACCTGGTGTGAATAATGATTGAAGACAAGACCAATGAAGGGGACCGGGATGAGTTCATGACTGTTGGGAAAACTGGAAGAGCGGGAGATGGCGGAGCTGTCCGTCACCTCACCGTCACACCTCCTTTGAACCAATTTGACACCTCTGGTTTAACTGATCTTTGCATGCCATAATTTAATGCTCCATTTATATTTTTTTCTATTTAAGATACATGGCTGCAGATGTGTTGTTTCATTCAAAGCTCTGCAGCTTCGGTTCCAAAAATAATCCTATGAAAATTCTGTATACAAATAATGGAGTATAAGTGAGCTTTAGTCAACATTACCCTATAGCAATATCTAAGTGGGAGTCATTTCTTGGTGCCATCAATTAACCACCATTAGGTACACCTATTAAAACACATTTTAAAATGTTTAATGCTTTGATTTTGCTTAAAAGATTAAAATATATTTAAATTCTGACATTGACAATTTTTAAATCAGCCATTTGTTTTGCACCAGAACACTTTCTCTGATATACTGGTTTTGTTAGGCATGTTCATTGTTTCATATTCCCCCATTTCCCCCAATTCCCAGGTTTGGTATTACAACTATTTTTCATCACAGTTACTCTCAATGGGCCAGAATTGGGATAAGTATCCTCTGAAACATGTTCTGACATGCAACATTTCGTCACACTCCTTTCTTAGCCAGGAAAACAACTGAAACATTTGGAAGAAACCATTTGTTGGCAAGGAGCCTACTCTTTATTGGCACTAATTATCATTCATCAGATCAAGTACCCTTTCCTAAATTGCAGTGGGTAAAGCCTAAAGGTGTGAAACAATATTTGTTTCGTGTCTGTAGCTCAAACAGTTCAAAAGATACAGCCTAATAGTTAATTTACGGTAAATACGCTAGATAGCATATGTAAAATCAATAAAGGTTTCTTTATATGAACTCAGGATAGTGTAAACATTTGATTGTGAGTCCGTTTTTTTTCTGTAGCTCAAAAAAGATACAACCTAAAAACCAATGAATGCTGTATATGCTAATCGGCATAAGAAAAGATAAAGTCAATGGCTAGTCAACACTAAATATGCTAATTATGCTATTTAGCATCTGTAAAATCAATAAACCTTCCATCATATGAACTGGACATAGGCTAAATATGTGAAACAAAGTTGGTTTCGTGTCTGTAGCATGAACGCTTCAAGAGTAATTCTCAGTTATATTCTAACAATGACCTTTGTAAATGATACATCAGGGTTTTTGCCAAGATCTTATAGTGCGCCAGTTCCTGAGCTCAGTGGCATCACCCTTCACCTTGTACAGGAGGGTTATTGCACTCTCCCTCATGGAGTGTGCCAATTCCCTCTGCTTGTACATAATGTGGTAGATCGCCCTCAGGACAACTTTTAGGTGTTCCCAGAATGTTCTCAAAAACCCAGCAGGGAGACCATCGGGACCCGGTGTCTTAAGCCTGGTTTAAGATTCTGCAGATCTACATTGTTAATGTTGTGTGTATCTACGCAGACGAGCTCAGTATTTATAGTTGAGCGGCCTTGTTGAGTGGATAGTCATTACACTTCTTAACACAACGCAACGATGTCGCACAAAATGTTAGTTTGTTTGCATGTAGATCAGGAAAGCTTCACAGAAGAAGTAACTGTATAGTTGGTGAACAATATAATAGCTAGATTGGAGAAGACAGTTTCTGGAATGGCGCTTTTGAGAGAACTAGTAAAATTAAATGAAGAGGAAGAAGGAAAGAGAGAAGATGTTTGGCAACTGGTTTGTTCTCTTATAGAGCAGGAAAACTTCACACAAGAAGTAACTATATAGTTGGTAAACAATATAATAGCTATCTAGCTAGAATGCAGTGTGCTTGTTCAGCAGATGCGTAAGATTGATGAAGAGGCAAAAATTGCCTTCTACTTGCTTCTATTGCACATTTAGAATTGCCATATGTAATGCATTTGCATTAATTGCACATGTATACATACCTAGATTTAATACTTGTAAATAGTTATTTGCACTTCTGTTTTGACACAAACATCTTTGCACTGTATTTGCTCAATGACAATAGATTCAACTTTGTCATTAAACATTACAAGTTCAGTACAACCAAATGCAGTTAGTCAGTGGGTTTTTAATGTTATTTTAAATTTCAATGTATATTCTGCTTTACCAGGTGCCAACCTGGACAAAAGCAAGAGGATCTATAACTATCAGCATTCACAGGCCAGACTAAGAAATAATTTGATATGATGGTCGCAATGTGGAGAATTCTAGCAGACCATTGCATTTCCTACCAGACAAATGTACACATGTTGTGAAGACCTGTGATGCACTGCACACCTGACCCATTTAAAGAAAACCTATTTTTATTTTGTTAAATATTTGTATGTACAATTAAGTTTAACAATGCATTGCAAACAGTGAAAAGAGCAGACTACATAGAACATATTTAAAATGCAGAGAAAGTACACTCAAGTATTTTGAGGCACACAGGGGGGGTCAAGGTAGCCCCATCTGCTCAGACAAACCAGATGTGGGGATGGACAATTCAACAAAGTAGAAGTATGACTTTCGTTGGATTAACTGCACTGATGTTTGGTCTTGTAATGTGTCTCTAATAAAAAGTAGAACTCTCTAATAGGTCTCAATGCTGTACATGTTATTTATCATTTATTACAGGTAAATAATTATCAGGTGAAGAATCCTGCGTGTCTAGCTTTGTATAGTACTAATTAAATATATGAAAATGTGTGAATGCCAGTTTGGAGTCACGTAATTTGTTCAAGAATTTGTTCAAGGTCAACATCTGTGTTTTTAGTCACGTACAGATTGGTCTGTAATGATGCCTGTGATGATACGTTCGTCAGTTTGTAGTGTCTTGGTGTGATCCTTTAGAGTCTATGTTTTTTTTGTGATAGATTTTTTTGTAGTCTGTTTAGTTTGGTGAGTTGTTGCCTTTCGCTATTGTTTTGCCTGCTTTCATGTAAAAGTGTTTGGTTCTCTCCTTGACCATCTCCCACCAATCAGTGGGGGAGTCAAATAGGTCAAGGAGAGAGGTGCAGTTTTCCAAATGTGTGATGTATTACTTGTTGTGTCTGTCATTCAGTAGAGTGGTGTTTAATATCCAGAGTCCCTTTCCTCTGTTTGTCTGTCTGGGAGGTATACGGTCGTGGTGAGTTGTCTGTGGTCTGAAAAGAAAGTGGCTGCTCATGTGGTATTTGCTGCTGTGTGATTTTGGTTGTGGAGGAGGAGGTCAATCCTGGAAAAGGACTGACCATCAGATATCACCCAGGTGTAGTGTGGTACGAGGTCTCTGCCTAGATCTTGGAGTTGGTATTTGTCGA
The DNA here is from genome assembly GCA_016801105.1 of Esox niger. Taxonomy (NCBI): domain Eukaryota; kingdom Metazoa; phylum Chordata; class Actinopteri; order Esociformes; family Esocidae; genus Esox; species Esox niger. The sequence goes on from JACXGJ010001239.1 coordinate 5,019, forward strand.
TGATTGCTATGTCGGGGGCGGCTACGGTCCGGATCCCGCAGCGCACAGTTGAAATCGCCTGCAACGATGACCGGAAGCTTACCTAGGAGTGCCAGACACAACTTATGGAAGAAAGACAGTCATTCCTGTTGTTTAGTTGGTGCGGGTACATTTATGAGTTTAATTGTGATGTTATGATATAACATTTCTGCTACATTGAGTCTGCCAGGGTTTGTATTTGTAATTTTCGTGAAATGTATGTTTGGGTTCTTCGGGAGGATGGTGACTCCGTCTACCCTAGCAACATTTGACCCAGACCATGTTGAGTTGCCAGGGCTCCATTGCTGTTCAAGGTAAGCTTAAACTGTGTTGAAATTTATGTTGCCTTATTGAAGGAAAATTATAGCAGTGTTTTTTTGTTTGAGGTGTGAGATGATGTCTTACTGTTTGTGTGGATCATGGAACAACCTGACATTAACGTAAATAAGTGTAATTGACTGAGCCATGATGTTGTGACCGGTCCATGGCTGTCTATTTGGTGTGTGGGTGTTTCTATTCAGTCAAGATCTGACCCCCCCTTCTTGGCATAGCGTGAATGGCATACCAATGGTTGTACTGCCATCCCCTTGTCTGTCAGCATACTTGGACCCACTCAAAGTACTCTTAGCTGGTTCGGGTGTGATGTGGTAATGACCAGTGTTTGTGTATTTATGGCGGGCAGCTACTGGGATGTGAGCTGTGGGATGTGTTATCTGGGTGAAAGGGTGTTCCTGGGCTGGCTGGGTGTCGTTGGCGTAAGATTTTTTTGCGAATGGTTGCAGTTGTTTTCATCTTTCTCTTAGATTGTTGATCTTTTGGGGTGACTGGTTGGAACGTTATGAGTGAGGAACAGAAGTTTTCAATTTGCAGTGGTCTCTAAACCTTTCTGTGCCTCAACAGAAGTGTGGTGAACATGGTCACCTGGCGGCTACCTGTGATCGTATAGAATGTGGCAAATGTAGGGAAGTTGGGCACCTCTTTGAGGAGAGCACAAAAAAGCAGGAGTTGCAACCTGTGCAGCCTGCGCTCCCACCTAATAAGGTACTGCCTCTCCTCCTTCACCTACAAGGTAAAAGCCAGAAAAGTAACATCATGTGGTGAGGAAGGTCCCCAGAACAACATTGCGAATGGTCAGAAGAAAGTGGAACAGGTGTTTGGGAGGCTGGTTCTGTCCAGACTGGGGAGTGCCAGTGTGGGGAAGCGGAGTGTGAGGCAGAGCCCCTGCCCCCGCACCCTCCCAAGGCGTTTCCCATACCACAGTCCCACCCCCGGACTCCCATCTCCGACCAGTGACAGAACCGTGACTCCAGCCACTCCCTCTCAACACATAAACTGCTCACCCCTCTCACTACAACACGATCCCTCCGCTCAAAACACTCAAACCGCCTCCTCCTCCCCAAGACTAAGCTCAGCACCATGGGCGACCGTGCCTTCTGCTCTGCCGCTCCTCGGACCTGGAACGCCCTCCCTGATCATCTGAGGGAACCACAGACTATTGAGACTTTTACAAAAGGACTAAAAACATTTATTTTTAGCAGAACTTATGACTTTTAAACTTTTATACCACTGACTTATTTATTCATATGTATTTTAACATTGACGTTTAGCTTTAATTTTTCACATTTTACCTCTCTATGATGATTTTACCTGTAGCACTTTGAGATTTTTCTTAAATGTAAAGTGCATTACAAATAAAATGTATTATTATTATTATTATTATGGAAACTGTGTCGGGGGGAGCTCAGAAGATAAGCCTGGGAAGGGAGGTGACCTGGTGGTTGGTGTCCCATAAAAATAGAAAAAATATTAATTGACAGACCCCCACCAGGTCTATGGAGAAAAGTGAAGAGCTCTCTGGATCGAACACCTCTCAGATGGAGAAGTCCAGGTTTTTCACCCCCAGATATTGTCTCAAAATACATGTAACATTAATTAAAGAAGCCTCATTTGGCCATCACTTGGGGTAGGACACTGTAAGTATTATGCTTTTGTGAAAAAGCTTTTTTCACCAAGTTTCACTATGTTTCACTAAGAGTATGTTTGTGTGTGTGTGTGTGTGTGTGTGTGTGTGACACAGAAATACAGACCGCACAGAACATGGATACATTACTTTATCTTCTACTTCCTATTGTCTAGTGTACTTACAATGAATACGTTTTTACTGATGTTATTGCTCTGCCATCATGCAATTTATCTCTTAGTCCTTAGAACTCTTTACAGTCACATATGAGACACGTGTACACCGGCAGTCATGTCAACCCAACTTTGGGTTGATTTTAAGATAATTCTTATAGTGGTCATTAGATTTAACATAACAGTCTAATATTGTCACGCCACACTTCTGGCGGATTTTGACATAGCAACTAGTTTCATTACCAGCCCTGTTCTGAAGTGTGGCCTGGAGTCTGTGGGAAGCGGGATGGGAAACAATTTATTTTAGCAAAATGAATTTTGTCTGGAAGCACCCTGGTGGAGGATTCAGGGCACACATCTACATAGCAGCTGGTATTGGTTGTGTTTGTTTTCAGGTGTCTCACACCACCCCAAGTCTACCAAGCACATGATTAGCATAAACATGTGAAAGTTAGAGATCCACCACGAGAGGACATGAAGCAGCAAAACACACCAAACCCAATGCTCTTCCTTTCTATGGTTGGCAACCGAAAACATCTGTAATACCCCCAAAACATTTAAGAGTGTACCATGATAAACAACTTACAAAATAGCACAAAAACAAAGATCTGTCACCTAAGCAACTAAAACTAAAATCATCCAATTTAACAGCTGTAAAGCATGGAAAACATAATCCATATTTATACCATTTACCATGGTTTTCAGGGCATCCACACCACCCAAAAGTCTCCCAAGATCATAGTTAGGAGAAACAAGACAAAGTCAGAGCGCAACAAAGATCAATAATGCCATGAGGCCGCAAACCACAAAAAAACAATGGTCATCCTTTCTATGGTTGGCAGAAAAAACGACCAGAATCCACAAAAATACATTCAAGTGCACTATTAAAAAATTACAATACGGCACAAAATACAGGTCTGCAATCTTCATATCAATTACAACAAACACAAACATGAACAAAATGAATAGCCGCAATAGCACACCGGGATATGGAAAATGGAAACGAAAAACTCCTTAATTAAAAGTTTCGTTTGTCAACAGCCAATAAAAGCTAATATATTTAAATTGTCACGGCTGCAGGTAAGGATCCAAGCGAGGACTGGGGAGGTGATGATTGACAGCGCAGTCGGGGACGGGCCATCAGCCGTCTCACGTACCGATATCGAAAGTACAAACAAGCAGCAGGGAACAGGTGGGAACAGGTGTGTGAGTGGTGATTGGGAACCGGTGTGAGAACAGGTCAGGGACACGAGCGCCCGCCTCTGCGCGCTTGCGGAGGTGGAGGCGAGACATCAATATGAGCAAACTGATTTCTGACCTAATGCCCCCCAGTGGAGATTCCAGGGCACGTGTCTATACACCCACATTGTATATTCATTTTCAGGCGACTAATGTTACCCCATGAAGTACAATATATTTTTGCTTATTTTTATTTGATTTTACTTTTCACATCAAATTAAAATCAATAAAGCAACTATTTTCAATATTAATAAGTAACATTTACATTAATTGAATCATTTGGCAGTCATCATGCATACGTCATTCCGGAAGTCCCGCCCTAACACAAGTCGTTCAGGAAGTCCCACCCACCTGTCAAATCAATCTGGAAGCCCCACCCCCTATGATCATAAATCAGCAAAGTGACACAATATACCCTACATAAACTACTTATATAAATTTTCTCCGCAGACTTTTTGAGTTATTCGGTTTCAACAGAAATGTCTACTTTATTTGAAGGGGTGTGCATAAGAGTGACATGACAGTGTCATGAAACTGTAATAATCATAACATGACACATGAAGGAATCATTTTGAATGCTTATGAATGTTTTCATTAGGTGTCATTCAGTTGATTATGTCATTATTTATGCATGGTTGAGCTAGTTTGGAATGTCTTTGTTATGACAACTTGACATTCACTGAGACAACCTAACCTGTCAGTGTCTTTGTAATGGCAACCTGACAGTAACCAAGACAATATAACCTGTCATAAACATGGGCCTAATTATCAAACTTGAAGAAACTATTTAGCCAGTATTCTGTCTGACATAAAAGGTACTTTGCTGATCCTGAGACTGATGCTCATACTCAGCATATTGAGCATGCATGGCAGAAATTGGAAATATGGAGTTATAGAGGTAATTGCACTCCTGAGTCACTGAAGATTCACCTAAGATTTATGAGTGGCACCGCTGGTTGGCCATTCGTCATTGTAAGGGTGTCTTGGACAGACTATTCCATGTGAAAAGTCAAGTTAATATCAAAGTTTTCAGCAGGAACATTGTTTGTACTGTAATTTTGCTAATGTTGATCGAGGACATCCATTAATGTATCAAGTGGTTTGCATCAACAATAGGCTAAGTAATATACATTATTCAAGTGATAATATAAATAATCCAATTTGTTAATAAGTTTATAGTGCAGTAACCATTATTAATAAGGTAGACTGGCTACTTGCTTCTTCAAATTGGTGTGACGCACACCAAATATATCTTATTTATCACTTTTATTTTGAAGGACACTTACTAAGGTTGGCCTATAGGGGGCAGTTTGACATGGTTGTATTGCGTTGGGACTGTTAACAATCAAAACACCTGCATGTTCTTGTAACTCTTCAAGGAAAAGCCATGTCTTTCTCATTATTTATCCTGTTTTCTAGATTGGTAAAGTACAAACATACACAGGACATTTCGATATAGTTTGATAACTTGCCTGTTAAAGTGTATGTAGAGGGTGGGAAAACTGTGGCAATTGAATAACTGACAGAGACCCATGTCAATGTAAAATGCCATGACGGTGGTGCATTCCTTTGAAAACAAATTATTTGTTACAGTGCTGTACTGATTTTTTTTCCCCGAAAAACAACACTCCTGACAATATCCCTAGGATTTATATAATTGAATAGTTTAGGAACTTTGCAATCGTTGCACTGTGTAAGTGTTAGCGGTTAGCTGTCTTCGTTTTTTATTAGCTGGCTCCAGTTGTATGCTAGCTGCAGTTAAGTGTTTGTCAGTTCCGTGTAGCACTATGCTAACTTGCTCAGCCATGTTCTATATGTGTTAACATGAAGGTAATATTTTAACTATCACAATCTAGCCTACCTTATAAATTATGTGATTACATTATAATAGTTTATATTACTTAGGCTATTGTTTATGCAAAGAACTAGGTACTGTACATGAACGGATGTCCTGCATCAACCTTAACAAACTACAGTACAAAGTACATGACATCTTTATGACAAGTCTAAATTGTACCACTCTACTTGAGGTCAAGAAAAATATTAATTACACTGTTATGAAAGCATTTGACAGTGTTATAACACGTCATAATATATTAATGACAAGTCCAATTTGAACAACTTTACTTGAGGTCAAGGAAAATATTCATGACACAGTTATAATGGTCTCATGACAACCAATGTCAAAACCAACTACATGTGACATTTGTATTTAATGCTAACACATAAATCTATATAGTTTCTTCAAGTTTGATAATCAAGCCTGCTATGACATGTTTATGATAGGTTATGTTTCTGACTAACTGCGCCACAGCCTGGTTTGGCGGTTGCTGCTGGAGACCGCCCAGCACATCACTGGTACCCAGCTCCTGGCCATCGTAGACCTCCAGCACAAGTGGTGTCTGCACAGGGTGTGCGGCATCATCAGGGACTTTTCACATCCATGCCACAAACTGATAAACTCAGGAGCACTTTCTTTCCTGCTGTTACCCTGCTGAAATCCCTGACCCATCACTAGCCATACCCAAATGTTGTACTACTGGATTCTGACACTGCCTTGCAAAGTCTGAAGTTTTCAGTTGTATCAGCTACATGTCTACCTTGGGAACCTCATTGCCACTATCCCTGCATTTCAGTTGCACATGCTACATGCTACCAACTCCATCAATTTCGTTGTACTGTACTTTTACAATTACAATAAAATTGAATCTAATCTAATGTTGTCATGGTTAATGTCAAGTTGTCATAAAAAAGACATTGACAGATTGTGTTGACTCAGTTAATGTCAAGTTGTCATAATGAAGACATTCCAAACAATGTCAACCTTGCATAAAAAATGACAATCAATCATCTGAATGACACCTAATGAAAACATTCATAAACATTCATAATGATTCCTTCATGTGTCATGTCATGGCTATTTCAGTATCATGACAATGTCATGTCACTCTTTAGCACACCCATTCAAATAAAGTGTTACAATTCTAACAATATATATAGCGTTTCTCCTACCAGAGAACCCTTAATAATGTTCAGACAATCTTGCTCTTTTACATGAATAATATATCGCATCATGTATCTATAAATGATGTTTCTTGCACTGAGTCATTTTAAAACTGCAAAATAAGATACTGCAAACATTTTTATGTAAATGAGTTGCTCAGTCTATATTTCTTAATCATGACAACTGACAGGTCCTGTGTTTTGGCAATTTATTAACTAGTGTATTTTGGAGACATGTTTGCTTATCTATTGTCTGGTATGTAACTCTGGTCTTTGGTTGTGACACACATCTGTATAATGTCAGAGGATCACTGGGTACTCTCACCATCTATTCAACTGACTAAACCATAAAGGGTATCTGTCTTTCTTCCTTAGGAATGTGGTTGTTGGGGGAAGGTAGGGGCAATTGGCCCTTTAGGTAAACACAACAGTGAACATTATGGCAGGAAGGATAAGATGGGGGGACAACCCTCCCTTTGGGTAAAACCTGTGCGACCTAAGATTGATGGGGGGCATCTAACCACACCCCTTTTAACTATAATAAATACTGACTCTTCATGTGTATTACTTTTGAGGCTCCTGGAATGATTATTCTGTAAGGTTTTGACGCATCTCTCTATTTGCAAATAAACTTCTAATTGTGCCAAGATAATTTTGTCTCTGTTCTTACTCCTTTAAGAGTGTCTATCATGACATTACCATCACAATTGATACTCAGAGTATTGAAGAAATTAACATAATCATTCACTCCAGAACAATTATTCTACCTTAGCCAAAAGAAACAATCAGAAATACATTTTTGCATAATGCTTGTTGATTAGGAATCATTGATTTTTGAAGATGAGGATGTAACATAAGGCAGCTTGATTTTAAATTCTCCCAAGATTCTTTTTGTCAGTCCGTGTTGCTGAGCTAAGATATCAGAGAGAGTGTGTGTATGCATGTGTTTCATAGATCAGGCTGCCACCACACAAGTTCCTTCATACTGCATATTTAATTGTTCCAAGAAATGTGTGATGTACCTAGTGTGAAAGCTGTGTGTGTGTGTGTGTGTGTGTGTGTGTGTGTGTGTGTGTGTGTGCACACACAGGTAAGACAATACTTGTGGGGACCTAAAAAAAACACTTAACCCGGTGGGGATAATTTTACTTGGGGATAAAGATACTTTAGGCTTTAGAGTTACATATGTACCTGATTTTAAATGTATTTGGACACAATTTATACAACCCTGGATTAAGGAAGGATGTAAGACTAGGCTTGGTCAGATTCATGTAGGGTTTAAAGTAAGGGTTGTAAGTAGGAGTAGGGTTAGGGAGGTTAGGGTTAGTAGAGTTATGGTTAGAGTAGGGTTAGAGTAGGGTTGAGGAAATCATAGTAAGGTTTCAGTTTAGAGCTAGTGGTTGGGTGGTTAGTTTTGTTCAGGGTGAGCAATAGGGGTGAGCATTGAGTGTGCAGTTAAGGTTTTGGGTTAGGCATTAGGTTTAGGATTAGGTACAATATGTGTATGTTCGTGGCTGCTCGTGGGTGTATTTGACTATGTTTTTGTCAGCCTTTGTGTGTGTATGTTTAAACATAGTCTTCTGGGAATCTGCCAAGTATGACTGCTGAGCCTTATACTGCTGTAGGTCACCTGAACCCTCCCAAAATCAGGGGTGCTCAGTTACCTCAGACTAGATTAGGGATGTGTTACAAATGACACCCTGTTCACTATTGGTCCTGGTCAAAAGTAATGCCCAATAAAGGATCATTTGGGACAGTAAACCAGAAGCAGAGAATCAAAAACACAGGGATATACTCAACAATTTGTGTTGTTGCTTGTGACCCATGTACCCAATTGCTAATTAAGCAGCTTTTATTATTTCAGTTGAATACCTTTATATCAACATCATAATTCAGACAAGTTGTGCACAAGAGAAGACAGTAGACGATATTGCAGTCCAACATTTTTATTAAAACCTGCAGTCTAAAAAATATTATAGACTATTGTAAGGTATTATCACTGTGAGAAATAAAAAAAAGTATGTACTTTTGATTCTGTTTGCCGAAGCCAAAGGGTTCCAAATGTTTCAAATTCAGAGATCTTTTTTTACTGTCATCATTAGTTGTCTTCTTGAAATATTATATATGCCAATCTTATTCTAAAGGCCTCTAAAGCCTGCAAGCCTACATCTGAGCATAAGACCTACTGGCATGTCGTTCTGCTTGACAAACTTCAGGTTACGGGTGTAACTGAGTACTGACAAAATGAATTATTAGTGGTACCTATTTGCCTATTGGTGATAACTTAGCTTACCCTTGCCTTTAAATGGCTCATTGAGTGTGTAATGGAAACTGGGGTGATTTAAGTGTTGACTGGAAGCTTGGTGAAAACGAAGACTCACTGGGGAGATAATGCATGAATGTCTGAAAGGAGGCTCATTTGACAGAGAGGAGACTAAAGGGCTTATGTTGAAAATAAGTTCTGTGTCCTTGCTGTCACGCTGAAAGGTCAAACATTTACCCGTGCTATTTTAGATGCTTATTGACATCTCTAATGTAGAAAGTTATTTCAGAATGCATTTATCTCACTTCAGATTATACCTTCAATTATTTGTTGTGTAATGGGAGAACTTTAATGTACTTTGACCAGACCATGATGTCAAATTATAAAACATTTGCTACAAAAGTGTATTTGTCGGGATGGGCAAACACTATAGAAACAATGTCTGTTAAAGCTATAAAACATTTCTAAATTGATACAACTTGTATATGATTTCCTAAAACCAATGAATTTTCCCCCAAATAGTTTAATTTGTGTATACATTGAACATTATCCCGTACGAATTGCCAGTCATACTCCACATCAAATAGACCCTGTGCTACCAACAATATTGAATACTCCCACTGAAACTTTGCTAGTCAGTTACTGTAATAGCTAGCTAACATGATGATACATTTGTATTTTTATTGAAGCATGCGCATGTTCTGCCTCAATTAACTGTCAATGTTTTTGTCAAAGAGAAACATGCTGGTCAGTCACACTAACTGATATCTGCTAACATTGATTATTTCTTACTTCTGCTAACATTCCTTCTTAGCATGTGAACAACTTGATGTAGGTTGTTTAGCAGCAGTTCAAATCACCTGTGACTCAAAATGTTCACACAAAATATTTGCTGACTTTACAGGTACCCAAAAAAATGTATGTTCACACAATTGCAAATTATGAATTCACTGTCTCTACATTAGAAATAATTTATCAATCAGGCTTTTTTGTCTACTTATGGAGAATCACTCAGGGTGCACTGTGAAATCATTGATCAAGAACAATGTGCACATTTTTGACTAGAGGATGCTTTTGATTCCAATTGCAAATCCTTCAAGATAGATGAACTGATGGACAAGCATTATAGATGAGTGATGCCATCTGGCATGAGACAATGTTCCAAGTGTTGTATTTATCTCACCTTCCTCTCTTTCTCTGCTTCTCTTCCTCTATCTCGCCCTCACCCCTTCTCTCTGTCTGTTCAATTTTGAGAGTAACATATCTGCTGGGGTGCAGGCTTATGATACAGACATGGTAATGTCATTTTCTTCTGAGTGCAGGGTATCAGTCTCTATTAATATGAACTCTTATCTCCAGCTTACAAGTAGGGCAGCAATGGCCGGGTGCACACGGGACCTAAGTCCCAGGCTACTGCACACTGTGAATATATGCCTGGAATATTTACGATTCAGAGTTGGCCTTAGTCAGAATTACCTATGGCATGATAGTGACATTACAAAATAAAACATGACTGTGAGGCATGGCTCCTGTGACAACTACGCCATCTGCTGCCCATCCTCCCCCTGCAGTAGGCGGGCTTCAGCGCTCGATGTCACCGGCCTTCTAACACCATTGCCCACCTCATCAACTCATCACACCTGTTGTCTCGTTTAGCGCACCTAATCATTCACAGTCATTTCCCCCAGTATATATGTTCCCTCTGCTCCCTTTGCCTTTGTGTGTTATTGTCTCACCAGTGTGAACATTGTCAGTCTTTAAATGAATAAAGACATAGAAACGGCTCCTCAGTCCGCCGCTCCTTTTTCAAACGGTACACCTGACAGCTCCAAATGAAGGAATGACGTGGGTAGGAACGTGTGCTGTGGGGACTAGTTAAAGTGAAGGTTAAGTGGAGATGATTGATTGGTAGATTAACCAATAAAAAAATATGTTTGATTTAAACCAGTATTTGCTAACAAAGGCCCAGTTTGGCACAGTGGCATGTTTCCTTTGGCTATTTGGGCAAATGCGTCTGGGAATAAGCTTAGATACGGGCAGAAAGGCAGCAGCCTCAGTGCCAGATAAGAAGAATGGTTCTTGTGTACACACACACACAGAGACACATCTTGGATATGGCAACAGTTTACATTAAAAATTAGACATTTGTCCTGGTCCCCAAAACATTAATGGAAAATTTCATTATTGAGAGTCCAGAATCAGCTTTTTTCATCTAAATGACATGATAAAGACAACCAAAGTGAACTCATACTGAAAAATGAAAAGCTCTGGGTAACTTACCTTGACCTCTGAGTATAGTTCTGAAGATACGGGGACTCCAAAAGCCCCTTTTACAAACTGCAAAGCCTTATGCATCATAAATGTGGTCTATAGATTGTAGAATCAACATCATGAACAGTTTTGCCCAAATAGCTCACTAACTTTACTAGCCAAACTGTACTATCATTTTTGTAATGGCATTTAGATGAAAGATTCAGGCATGGGCATCTACATTTTGTAATTCTCCTTCCACATACAGTATATGCCATGAAAACCAGTATATTTATTACAGTAAGCTGAAGGCTTGCTACCGCGTTCAGGGATGATAGGTGGGTGACAAACACAGACTCTGGTTCTTAGTGTTGAGAGGGAACTAATGCAAAATAGAATAGCAAAGATTTAATTTCAATACAGTATTGCACAACAACAGCTGGACTCTAGCACTCAGATTTTTTTTATAAAGCACTGATTAGTGAAAGCCCCAACCAAACATGAAGGGCATTTATATCGGCTTTGTTGTGACGCAGCCAAAAACAGATTTTTTTTGCTAATGATGCTGAAATCCGGAATCATTTTGTATTTTTAGTAATCATCTACATTCAGTTTGACCCATCTGTTCCCAAGTTGTCTGTCTGTGCTCCAATAGACCATGGGTATGATTGAAACACACACTAGGCCAAATACTTCTGAGGACATGGATGGAGAGGGTTGGCTATTCCGACCCATAACCGGCTATATTATGAAAGATCAGTGAGAAGGAGCGGGGAGTCAAGAGAGGTAAATGAAGGTTTTTGTACGTTTACTGCTGCTGGTTACAGTATAAAACAAAAGTTTGTTTGTTTGTCATGTCAGTGGTAAGTCTGGGAATGCTAGTGAAATGTATTATCCATCCCATAATTCTCTTTGGGTAGAACAGGATCAGGTACATTTTGTGTGTCCCAAATTGCTCTCCTTCCCTATATAGTGGCTTTGGTTTGACCTTTCAGGCCTGGGTCTACAACCGTGCACTCCGACTTAGGATGCAGACAATTTCTGGGACAAGTACTGGTTCATTAATCTAAACCAAACATTGCCTGGGGTTGGGACAAGGAGCCGGGTCTAGGACAGAGAGAGGCGTGTGGCAACCAATGAAAAGTCCCAGAGGAATGCCTACATTGAACATTGTGTCTACATGCTGTAGTTGGCCCGTATATATGCACGTGCCTGCACGTGCATGTGAATGCCATACAAACACGTGCACTTGAGCATCACAGCAGGGAATGTGACTACACAAACATGCATTAATGAGCATCAGTCCAACTCAGGGACCCAACCAACCAACCTCAGAAATTGGGCAGCCATGAATGTGTGACATGACAGCACATATTTATCTCTCAAAGGGAGACCATCCAGACCTCATGATAAACAACGGGTCGTATATCTCTCTACATGGCTAAAAGCAATAAGATACCTGTTTGTCCTCTTTCCTGTCCTGAACAAACACATTGTATACTGTATTGTTTGCTGGAGCTGGTGGTTGTTAGTACATAGCAGCACTGTAATATAACACTTCCACTGCTGGTTTATAACTTGATCCTGTTTCGCTCCAAAATGGCATGTCTTGTCTACTGTATATGGTTTGTTCAGTGTCAATGAACAAACCATATACACTGAATTGTTCAGTGTCAATTTCAAGAACAGAAGTCCATAATAATTCACCTCTTTTTAATAAATAAAGTTAAATCACAGAACATTGGAGTACAGTAGAGCACATTGGTGGTAATTTATTACTGTTTAGACCAAATGGATGTACATTTCTGCTTACCATGTAACTCCATATCTCCATCCTTCAATTCTCAGGTCAAAAGTTGCACGCTTTATAGAGAATAGTGATCCATTTAATTCCTACTCGTGTTTGCTGTCAACTCTGAAATGGCACTATGTTCCCTCTGTAGTGCATTGTAGCATATTCACTCAGTAGTGCACAGGCAATAGAACACTCTGTGAATGCTACTATACGAATGCTATCATATGAATGCTACCCAACTTTAAATGATTCATATGCTACATGCATCTCTCCAGAGGCTGCATAAATAGAAAAAGCACCAGTAGAGTTGTATATACAGCTAACTGGAGTCTGTGTGCCCAAACAGAAGACCTTGCTACTAGGAGCACAAGACAAATATCAAAACCTTCAGCCCTTTGTTGCAAATGATAGCCTTTTGTAGCGCACTACATTTAAACAGAAATGAAAGGACTCTGGTTAAAAGCAGTCGACTATATAGAGAATCAGATGTCTTTAAGAAAACAGCCTGAGATAGGCTAAAAGAGGAAAGGGAGGAGAGTAGACTGGGAGGGGTGGGGGGGATTCTGACTGCAATGCAGAGGGGAATAGCATTGCGTGTCATGGCTTGGTGGTTGGCCACATACAGTAGACTAGCACACAACTTGGTGCAGACTGAAAATAAACAAAGACCTGACAGTGCCTGACAGTACTTGACAAGTGCAATGCTTGGACACACATCAGAAAGTACACAACGTGCCTCAGAATGAACACAGACTTTTGGCCATTTGGCCGCTTTGCTTCATAATCCACAATAGTGTGTTTGGTTATTGTTTTGAATAAGATTCAGTCAGCAACACATTTATATGTTTTTTGGGCTTCTACAAAACACTGTATAGTTCTTTTTGGTCATTTGAGAAAATAGTGACCATAATATTTCTTGATGTGTTTATTTTGTTAGAATTTCACCCAATTGTTCTCCCCTCTAGATTTGGGGTAAAAGACACAGACAGACAGACATAATTACATAATGTTCCATCACAACAACTCCACAGAAAATTGGGGGGTGGTGTAGATCCAAACATGTTCATCTTGCCAAGCCATTCTGCTTCTAATGACCATGATTGCAGTACTTGTCAAAATCCACATGCTTGGAGGACTCATTCACAAACATGACTCAGCTTGCAGGCCCCTGATCTTCCTCAAGGACGTGCTAGAGTGCAGAGACCAGACAACCCTGACCAATGCTAAGCCAAATGTAACTATCCTTTGCAAGGCCCCAAAAATGAGACCACTGCCAATTTATCAGTTTCTCTGATTTTATTATTCATAGGTATGTGTTTGAGTAAAATGAAAATGCATTCTATAAACTACTGACAACAGTAGAAACTTACAACAGGTCAAAATAACAAAAAAGATGCTGGTTTTCAAACCTCAAATAATGCAAAGAAAACAAATTCATATACATTTTTTAACAACAAAATACTGGAGATAAGGCTGGCCATGACAGGGTCTTGATCTGGTGGTCCTCCATCCACACATTGATTGACCTGCCTGTGTGGCGTGGACCATTGTCCTGCTGGAAAAACAATTCTCAGAGTTAGGGAATATTGTCAGAGCCAAATGGAAGCTGTTCTACCAGGATAACTTTGTACTTGGATTGATTCATGTGTCCTTCACTAAGACAAATCTGCCCGATTCCTGCCTTGCTGAAGCATCCCCAGATCATCACCGATCCTCCACCAAATTTCACAGTGGGTGCAACACACTGGCTTATAGGCCTGTCAAGGTCTCCGTCTAAACATTAGACAACCAGGTGTTGGGCAAAGCTGAAAATGTAACACGTCAGAGATCACCTTACTCCATTCCTCTATGGTCCAATCCTTATGGTCTTTTGTAAATTTCAGCCTGGCTTTTCTTTGCTTCTCATTGAGGAAGGGCTTTTTTCTAGCTTTGCACAACTTCAGCCCTGCCCCTAGGAGCCTGTTTCGAATTTAACAGACACTGGAATGGAATGGTTGCCATACACGTAGAGATGCTGATGTAAAAAAAATTAGGAGTGGTCTCTTAATTTTTTCGAGAGCTGTATATGTAGGTCACAGGTAAGCTGGACCCAAAAGTTCTTAGCCGGATAATTCAATGTTTTTTATTGAATGTGCATGGGAGGTAAAATGTATATGTAAAAACAAAATTATATTAATTTTAATGGTTCTTTGAAGAAACATTTTAAGAGCCTAACCCATCAAATCTATCTTGAACTTTTGAGGATTTGTACACCATTTCTTTCACGTGCCCGCCTCCGCGAGCGCTCAGAGTCGGGCGCTCGCGTCCCAGGACTGCCAGTGCGCACCTGTTCCCAATCACCACTCACACACCTGCTCCCTCTCTCCAAATCACCAACCATATTTATGCATCTCCCTGTCACCTCTTCCCTGCCGGATCAATGGTTTATGTTCACATGCCACATCTAGCACTCAACAAGCTCTCGTCCTGCTTCCCCGTGTATCGACCGATCGCCCGCCCAGACTATTCTGCCTGAGCCCTGCCTGTACGTCTGTTCTCCGCCGGAGTTCTGACCTCTCGCCTGTCCCCAACTATTCTGCCTGCTCCCTGTCTGTACTGCTGCCGCCCGCTCGTTTACCAACCATCTGCCCGTCCAAGGCCACTCTGCCTGCTGCTTGTCTGTGCTTTCACTATTGCTGCGTGAGACATCTGACTGCCCGTTCCTGACCCCGCTACCTGTCACGGCCCCGTTCCTCCATAGTCCGCACTTGGAACCTTACCTGCAGTCGTGACAGAATTGATCTGGCCAGCATGGATCCAGTGGCTTTGGACGCCGTGCGTCAGGCCGTCACCTCCCAGGGTGCCGTCTTGAGCCAGCACCAGTCAGCACTCCGGGGAATAACGAGCTCCCTACAGTCCCTGACCGTCAGCGTCTCCGCTATCCGGGATCGGCTACGACCTCCCGTCGCACCTACCTCCGCGCCAGAGCCCCCGACCGGTACCCACTCCGGATCGTGAACCTTGGGTTCCCACACCCAAGAGGTTTGACGGAGACCTGGGGTTGTGTCAGCCTTTCCTGCTGCAATGCAGCTTGGTTTTCGCCCAGCAGCTAAGGACCTACACAACCGATAGGGCCAAGATCGCCTACATGGTTGGGTTGCTTCGCGATCCCACCCTGGAATGGGCCTCTGCCCTATTGGAGCAACAGGACCTGATGACTCGGTCCTACGTATCTTTCACCAACAAGATGCGGAAGTTGTTCGACCACCCGGTTCCGGGGAAAAGACGCCTCGGTCCGGATGTTCGCCCTGCCCCAGGGGAAGCGCAGTGTGGCCGAGTACACCATCAAGTTCGGTACCTTGGCAGCAGAGAGTGGGTGGAATGGAGAGGCGCTGCAGGCTACTTTTGTGAACGGCCTTAACGAGACCTTGAAGGATGACCTGGTCTCCTATATGGAACCAGAGAGCCTGAATGGGTTAATCTCTCTAACCATCCGTATAGACAACCGCACGCGGGAGTGCATGAGGGAGTGACAGTGCGGATCCTCCCCGTCCCCACGTCTGTCAGTTTCGTCCGAACCCACGTCCCGGTTTGAGAACCCCGGATCCCGAGCCGATGCAGCTGGGACATTTTCAGCTAAACAGTATGGAACGTCAGCGCAGACGAGATTCCCACAGCTGTTTGTACTGTGGCACTCCCGGCAATTACGTCGCCCCCTGCCCACAGAAAACGGGAAATGGATGGGGCTCGTTGGTCACTGGGAAACAACCAACGAGTCCGACCATGGGTTCCCCCTGTTCCCGAAACCGTTCTTTGCCACCCTTTGCCATAACAGACAACAGCTCAAAATCTAGGCGCTGATCAACTCTAGTGCCGACAACAGCTTCCTGGATGCAGCATTAGCCACCCAACTGGGGCTTTCCACTGAGCCTCTCCCAGAAGCCATCGAAGCATTGGCTTCGGATGGGAGACACCTGGCCAAGCTCACCTCCCGGACCGAACCTGTCCGGTTGCAAATGTTGGGGAATCACACCGAAAACATACGGCTGCTCCTCACTAGCACCCCCCACATCCCACTGGTCCTGGGACACCGGTGGATGGTTAGGCACAACCCTGCCATCGATTGGTTGGCGGGAAGAGTTCTCAGTTGGAGCCCGGCATGCCACGGTGACTGCCTGCCCACCGACCGAGCCCGACCAGAACCCCAGTTCCCAGCTGCCTGACCTGACAGGGGTTTCCGCTGAGTACCAAGATATAGCAGAGATTTTCAACAAGCGCCGTGCGCTTTCGCTCCCTCCACACAGGCCTTACGACTGCGCCATCGAGTTACTTCCCGGCTCCAAACCCAAGCGAGAGGCCATGGAGAAGTATATTAGGGAGTCCCTGGAAAAAATATATTTAGTCAGCCACCAATTGTGCAAGTTCTCCCACCTAAAAAGATGAGAGAGGTCTGTAATTTTCATCATAGGCACACTTCAACTATGAGAGACAAAATTAGAAAATAAAATCCAGAAAATCACATAGTGGGATTTTGTATGAATTTATTGGTAAATTATGGTGGAAAATAATAAGTTTATCTCAATGCACTGTTATATACCCTTTGTTGGCAATGAGAGAGGTCAAACGTTTTCTGTAAGCCTTCACAAGGTTTTTACACACTGTTGCTGGTATTTTGGCCCATTCCTCCATGCAGATCTCCTGTAGAGCAGTGATGTTTTGGTTCGGTTGCTGGGCAACATGGACTCTCAACTCCCTCAAAAGATTTTTTAAGGGGTTGAGATCTGGTGACTGGCTAGGCCACTCCAGGACCTTGAAATGCTTCTTACGAAGCCACTCCTTCGTTGACCGGGCGGTGTGTTTGGGATCATTGTCATGCTGAAAGACCCAGCCACATTTCATCTTCAATGCCCTTGCTGATGGAAGGAGGTTTTCCCTTTGCAGAAAAACAGCTCCAAAGCATGATGATTCCACCCCCATGCTTCACAGTTGGTATGGTGTTCTATGGATGCAACTCAGCATTCTTTCTCCTCCAAACACGACGAGTTGAGTTTTTACCAAAAAGTTATATTTTGGTTTCATCTGACCATATGAAATTCTCCCAATCCTCTTCTGGATCATCCAAATGCTCTCTAGCAAACCTCAGACGGGCCTGGACATGTACTGGCTTAAGCAGGGGGACACGTCTGGCACTGCAGGATTTGAGTCCCTGGCGGCGTAGTGTGTTACTGATTGGAGCCTTGGTTAGTTTGGTCCCAGCTCTCTGCTGGTCATTCACTAGGTCCCCTCGTGTGGTTCTGGGATTTTTGCTCACCGTTCTTGTGATAATTTTGACCCCACGGGGTGAGATCTTGCGTGGCGCCCCGGATCGAGGGAGATTATCAGTGGTCTTGTATGTCTTCCATTTTCTTATAATCGCTCCCACAGTTGATTTCTTCACACCAAACTGCTTACCTATTGCAGATTCAGTCTTCCCAGCCTGGTGCAGGTCTACAATTTTGTTTCTGGTGTCCTTTGACAGCTCTTTGGTCTTGACCATAGTGGAGTTTGGAGTGTGACTGTTTGAGGTTATGGACATGTGTCTTTTATAGTGATAACAAGTTCAAACAGGTGCCGTTAATACAGGTAACGAGTGGAGGACAGGGGGCCCACAACATCCTTCCTACGGCCGCTACTGGAATGTTCCCGTTCCAGTGCCTCTTTGGATTCCAAGCCCACCTATTCCAGTTCCAGGAAAGGGACCTGTCCATTCCCTCCGTCCAGGCGCACATTTGCCGTTGCCACAGCACTGGGCACCGCGCCAGACCAGCAATGCTTCAGTCATCCGGGAGCTACCAGGCAAGCGCCAACCTCCATCACGTGCCGGCCCGGTCCTATTCCATGGGCGACAAAGTATGGTTGTCTACCAGGGTTCTGCCACTACGGACTGAATCCCACAAGCTCTCCCCCTGTTTCATTGGCCCCTTCGTGTTAGATCGCGTCATCAACCCGGTGGCGGTTCCGCTGAAACTGCTCCCGTCCCTCAAGGTCCACCCGACCTTCCACGTCTCCTGCCTGAAACCCATCCTCCACAATCCCCTCCTTCCTTCTCCGCGTCCCCTCGCCCCCTCGACGAGGCTCCTGCTTTCACGATTCAACGCATCATGGACTCCCGGCGGTGTGGCCGTGGTTCACTCCTGCTTTCTCTTGGTCACTGGGAAGAAATGCCATTGACCAGTTAAACCTGGGTCGCTGCTAGAGCCGACTGAGATTTTCAACAGGTTTTCCCCACTGGAGTCGGAGTCAAGACCCGAGCCGTCTTCGGAGGGGAATGATCGACAGGCATTTTCTACCGGTAGCCCGGAAAACTGAAAACTTTAGTCATCGGCGACTAATTACCCACAGTATTTGACTAAAGAATCAGCCAGCGATCGTAAACTGTATATCTGGGGACAGAGCCACCGACGTAGCGGCAAATCTGGGGTTGGTGCTAGCGAAGTCTAAAACTGGCAAGTATAGAGAGTACAGAGATATAGTTATTCACGTTGGCACCAACGACGTTAAGATGAAACAGTCAGAGTTTACTAAGCAGAACATAGAATTAGCGTGTAAATTAGCTAGAAAGATATGTCGGCATCAAGTAATTGTCTCTGGCCCCCTCCCAGCTAGGGGTAGTGACGAGCTCTACAGCAGGCTTGTCCAACTAAATCGCTGGCTGAAAATTGAGTTCTACCTGTCACAGGAGGTAGAGTTTGTAGATAACTGGCTCTCTTTTTGGGACTCACCAAGAAATAGGGTCAGGCCTGATCTGCTGAGGAGAAACGGACTTCATCCTAGCTGGAGTGGTGCTCTTCTTTTATCTAGATACATTGACAGGAGTCTCACTCCTCTTCACCATGAGATAGGGTGCAGGACAGGCTGCAGGCTGTTAGCCAGCCTGCTAGCATAGTGGAGTCTGCCGATAGAATAGCCAGAGTAGTTAGTACAGCGTTGCCTATTGCGACTGTGACTCATTCCAGGCTGAGAAACGTTAAACAAGGAAGCACTAACAACAGCAACCTTATTAAGATAAAACCTTCCTCCACCTCGGTCACAAATAAGAATGACTATATTACCTTGCATCTCAAAATGGGAATCCTAAATGTTAGGTCCCTTGCTCCAAAGGCAATTGCAGTAAATGAATTGATCTCGGATCATAAACTTCATGTTATTGGACTATGTCAAACATGGGTGAAGCCTGATGAATTTACTGTCCTAAATGAGGCCTCTCCTCCTGGCTATATTAGAAATCATATCCCCCATACATCCCGAAAAGGAGGGGGTGTTGCTAATATCTACGACAGTAAATATAATTTACTCTTAAACACATCACTGGTTTTCATTCTTTTGAAGTCTTGCTCATGAAAGTTAACCAGGCTGATAAATCATTTTACATAGCCACTATTTAAAGGCCGCCCGGGCCATATACAATGTTCTTCAATGAGTTTCCAGAATTTCAATATTCATATGGAAAAGTCAAACGACCCTCTTCAAAAAGCCTTTGAAGCAATATTTGACTCAATGGGTTTTATCCAACATGGGCCCAACGCACAGCCGGCCCAATGCACAGCCACAATCATACCTTAGATTTAGTCCTGTCAAGAGAAATCGATATTTTAGATCTAACAATTTCCCCAGTAAATCCTGGAATGTCGGATCACTGTCTTATTACATTTACCATAAAAACAAGAAATCCACTTGCTCCGCAGAAAATGAGTTTCAAAAGCGACTCTATAAATTCTCAGACAACAAATAGATTTCTTGATATACTTCCAGTGACAAAGAAAATAAATCCGCAAACGATCTAATCCAGGATCTGAACTCAACACTGCGAAATACTTTAGACATGGTTGCACCACTTAAAACAGAAGAGTTACGGAACAAGACACTTGCTCCCTGGTACACAGAAAATACTAGAGCACTAAAGCAAGCCTCCAGAAAATTGGAGCCAAAGTGGCGCTCTACCAAGTTGGAAGTACTCAGACTACCCTGGATAGACAGCACACTTAAATATCAAAAAGCACTCACATCTCCTAAATCAGTGTATTTCTCCAACCTGAACAAAAGGTGAACAAAAACATAAAAATGTATCTTTGATACAGTTGCAAAGTTAACTAAAAAGCAACGCTCAACAAGTGAAGTGGGTCTTCACTTTAGCTGTAATGAATACATGAACTTTTTTGATGAAAAGGTCATCACCATTAGAAAACAAACTACTGACTAAACCCACAAATTGTCAGCTAGACCCGATTCCAACTAAATTACTCAAGGAGCTATTTTCGGTGCAAGGACGGCCAATGTTGAAAATAATAAATTGCTCCTTTTCCTCCGGATGTGTACCAAACTCAGTAAAAATTGCTGAAATTAAGCCTATTTAAAAAAAAAAACGTTAAAAACTATAAGCCAATATCGAACTTCTCATTCCTCTCAAAAATCTTTGAAATATGTATTTCCCAACAACTGAACTCTTTCCTGAAGACAAATAACATTTATGAAATGCTCCAGGCCGGTTTCAGACCCCATCATAGTACTGAGACTGCACTTGTGAAGGTAACAAATGACATTCTAATGGCCTCAGACCAAGGTTCCACACCCGTCCTGTTGCTTCTTGATCTTAGTGCTGCTTTTGACACTATTGATCACTCACTTCTCTTAGAAAGACTGGAAACCCATATTTGGCTACGTGGGAATGTTCTAGCCTGGTTTAAATCTTGTTTATCTGAAAAATATCAGTTTGTATGTGTGGATTGTATATCCTCTGACAAAACAGAAGTATGTTTTGGTGTTCCTCAAGGCTCGGTCCTGGGCCCTTTATTGTTCTCACTATATATGCTGCCTCTTGGAGATGTAATCCGAAATCACAATGTCAATTTTCACTGCCATGCTGATGACACACAGTTAAATATTTTGATGAAGCATGGAGAAACCCCAACATTAGCTACTTTGGAAGCATGTGTTTCAGATATTAGGAAGTGGATGACTGAGAACTCCCTGCTTTTAAACTCAAGAAAAAAAGAAATGCTCGTTTTAGGACCCAAGAAACAAAGACTCTTATTGGCAGATCTCACTGTGAACCTCGATGGCTGCATGGTTGTATCCCAAAAAACTGCAAGAAATCTCGGCGTAATCCTCGACCCTGACCTCCCCTTTGATGAACATATCAAATATATCTGAAGAGTTGCTTATTTTCATCTTTGAAACATTGCACAAATCTGAAACTTTCTATCAAAAACTGATGCGGAAAAACTAATCCATGCTTTTGTTACATCAAGATTAGATTACTGCAATGCTCTTTTTTCCAGCCACCCTTATAAATCAATAACTAAACTTCAATTAGTGCTGCACACTGCTGCTAGAATCCTAATTAGAACAAAAAAATTTGAACACATTACTCCAGTACTAGCCTCTTTACATTGGCTGCTTGTTAGGGTTAGGGCTGATTTTAAGGTTTTATTGTTAACATATAAATCAATTCATGGACTTGCTCCTACTTACCTCGCTGAAATGATCTAGCCATACATACCTGCACGTAACCTTAGATAACAAGATGCAGGCCTTTTAACTGTACCTAAAATTTCTAAACAAACAGCCGGAGGCAGGGCTTTCTCTCATAGAGCTACATTACTTTGGAATGATTTGCCAATTAAAATTAGAAATGCAGACTCAAATCTTCAAGTGTCTACTAAAGACTCATCTCTTCAGCCTGGTCTATGATTAAGTGTAGCCTGGCCCAGGGGTGTGAAGGTGAACAGAAAGGCCCGATACTGTCCACCCTTGCTGTCTTGCCAGGTGGGCTATCATCGGCACTGGGATGCCCTCTCTCCAATGCCATTCGGGGGCGGAGTCACTAGCTTTTTGTTGTCTCTGTAAGGCACATTGTGCAATTGGGCTGAACTCTGCTGTCAATACTTGGCCCTCATTTCAGGGTGGTTGCGGTTGGTGGGGGTCCTTTTGGTTGATGCTTGTCAATGTGGGTGGATTTATTTCCTGCCTGTTGGGCCCTGTCCAGGTCCTCCCCCGAAATGGGGCACAGTGTCAGTGGACCCCCCCCCATCTCAGCACCAAGGTCTTACACTGCTATATTATTGTGCTGGGGGAGTAGGGTCAGTTCTCCTTCTCCACTATAAATCCTTGTAGATCTAAGGAATGCATTTTAAAAATGTTCCCTGTCTCCTGCCCTTTTAAACTTAGGAGGACATGAGATCTTGTCCCACACCTGCGGAGTACCAGGCTTGACTCATTGCTGTCCCTGTCCAAAGTCCTCCTGGTTGTGTTGCAGGTCAAGATGAAACCTGACGATGTCAGCTGCCACTCTGCTGACCCACCCCCGTTTGTCCCTGTCCTTGTCCATCTGGTCACGCTTCCATCTGGATTAGGTTAAAAGTGACTCTGAGCTCAGCCCACATGCATTGATTAACTATTACAATTTGCACTCTTAGTATGTTCACCCAGGACAGACAGAAGAGGACTGATCACCCCTCTGAGCCTGTTTCCTATCTAGGTTTCTTCCAAAATTTCGGCCTTAGGGAGTTTTTCCTAGCCACTGCATTTCAACTATATAGCTGTTTGCTGCTTCAGTTTTAAAGCCGGGTGTTTTGTAAAAGCACTTTGTGACAACTGCTGATGTAAAAAGGTCTTTATGTAATACATTGGTTTTAGCCATGGTGGAGAGTTTGGAATACGATTGATTGGTTGCTTCTGTGGACATGTGTCTTTTATGCAGGCAACAAGCTGAGATTAGTAGCACTCCCTTTTAGAGTGTTATCCCAATCTCAGCGCCTTACCTGTTTAAAAGACACCTAGGAGCCAGAAATATATCTGATTATAATTATTTTATAACATTTTTGACATGCATTCTTCTGTATTTTTTGGTTTCTATTCTGTCTCTCACTGTTCAAATAAACCTACCATTAAAACTATAGATGGATCATTTCTTTGTCAGTGGGCAAACATACAAAATCCGCAAGGGATCCAATACTCTTTTCCCTCACTGTAATATAATAAATACACGTATATGTGCAAATTAATTGTCTTGTATTGTGATTATAGTTTGAATAATGTTTGAATTTACAAAGTGGGTACATTTTAAACTTTGTCTCATGCAGATCATGAATCATCCTATGACATTTTATGTAGGGTTAATGAATCATATTTAGTTAATGTTATTTTATTATTTCTGAATAATTTGCATTCTAGTAATTGTGACAAATTTCACAAGTATTACAAACTAGAAAGCACATTTCTCTGTGTTGATGCTGACCTTGGATAATAATTCTGTTAGGGGGATGAAGGGTGGGATGGGACAGTTGGACTGATATTTTCATACGCCAGCTGTTCTCCACGTGTTTTGTAACATTATTAGTATAATGATGAATCCCAGATCATATTGTATCAAGACAGGTTTTATAGTTGCATAAGAGAATTGGGTAAGCCATGCACCCACAAAAATGAAAAAAATGAAGAATGCACACGCAAGAGAGAGTGAGAGACAAACTGAATAACATGTCATTTGTGAGGACAAATAGTCATAGAGGGGCAGAGAAAGATAGTGACATGAGGAGTGAGAGATTGTAAAAAATTATATGAGAGCAAGAGAGGGAGAGTGAAGACAGGAGAATAACATCTTTAAAATAGGGTGGACATGCCTGGCTGGCCTGCTTATTTAAATTAAAACAATGCTTGGGCTTTTCAATCATCATACAGCCTATTCTCTTTATGGTGACAAGTTGGTCACATGTCCAGGACAGATGTTGCTGCTAGGCTGACTTGTGTTTATGTCCTGTTTTTTGTGCAATTGCACTGAGTTATGGAAGGTTTTATTGGCTCACTGAGGGCAGAGTGAGCCTATCTTTATTAGTGTGTCTCACTGAGAGTGAAGCGTGTGCATACCTAACTAAAGAGTGACAACTCGCAAAGCGGGGAACATACTAAGGCCTTTTCAGGCTTTTTCACAACGCATTGTTCTAAGCCGGGAGTGGCTGTCTTAGCCCCAGGTGAAGACTGGTCCCTAGTTAGCTTAGCCTGTGTTCACACAAGAGTTTGAAAACCCTGGGCTAAGTTTTAAACCTAGGCTAAGGATTCATACTTGTATTTCTAAGCTCTAGGGTAATGGACAAATATGACACTAGTATTTTACATTCTATGATGATAAGCCACAAATGTTACTTTCTGGCTGGCATGCAAATAATGTGACAGTACATTACTGACACGCAATAAATTTGATGCTACTGTGACGACTGCTCCACGTGCCGCTGCATGCTCTTTCCCTCTCCACACTGCCAACAAGGTCCCTGAACAAGACCGGAGAGTGCGGGGCCAGTTGGTGACCTAGACACATACAGTGGGGAGAACAAGTATTTGATACACTGCTGATTTTGCAGGTTTTCCTACTTACAAAGCATGTAGAGGTCTGTAATTTTTACCATAGGTACATTTCAACAGTGAGAGACGGAATCTAAAATTGGATCTCACATTGTATGATTTTTAAATTAATTAGCTTTTTATTGCATGATATAAGTATTTGATCACCTACCAACCAGTAAGAATTCCGGCTCTCACAGACCTGTTAGTTTTTCTTTAAGAAGCCCTCCTGTTGTCCACTCATTACCTGTATTAGCTGAAACTGTTTGAACTCGTTACCTGTATAAAAGACACCTGTCCACACACTCAATCTAAAAGACTCCAAACTCCCCACAATGGCCAAGACCAGAGAGCTGTGTAAGGACATCAGGGATACAATTGTAGACATGCACAAGGCTGGGATGGGCTACAGGAGAATAGGCAAGCAGCTTGGTTAGAAAATGGAAGATGTTCAAGGTGACTGTCAAGATCTCACCTCATGGGGCATCAATGATCATGAGGAAGGTGAGGGATCAGCCCAGAATTATACGGCAGGACCTGGTCAATGACCTGAAGAGATCTGGGACCACAGTCTCAAAGACAACTATTAGTAACACTTTACACCGTTCATGGATTAAAATCCTGCAGCGCACACAAGGTCCCCCTGCTCAAGCCAGAGCATGTCCAGGCCCGTCTTTAGTTTGCCAATGACCATCTGGATGATCCAGAGGAGGAATGGGGGAAGGTCATGTGGTCTGACGAGACAAAAATAGAGCTATTTTCTCTAAACTCCACCCGCCGTGTTTAGAGGAAGAAGAGGAATGAGTACAACCCCAAGAACACCATCCCATGGAGGTGGAAACATCATTCTTTGGGGATGCTTTTCTGCAAAGGGGACAGGACGACTGCACCGTATTGAGGGAAGGAGGTTGTTGGCCAAGATCTCGCGATACATGGCCCCATCCATCCTCCCCTCAGTAAGAGCATTGAAGATGGGTCGTGGCTGGGTCTTTCAGCATGTCAACGACCCGAAACACACAGCAAGGGCAACTAAGAGGTGCATCTCAAGGTCCTGGAGTGGCCTAGCCAGTCTCCAGACCTGAACCCAATGGAAAATCTTTGGAGGGAACTGAATATCCGTATAGCCCAGTAACAGCCCCGAAACCTGAAGGATCTGGAGAAGGTCTGTATGGAAGTGTTGGCCATAATCCCTGCTGCAAGAACTACAGGAAACATATGATCTCTGTAATTGCAAACAAAGGTTTCTGTACCAAATATTAAGTTCTGATTTTCTGATGTATCAAATACATGTCATGCAATAAAATGCAAATTATTTAAAATCTTACAATGTGATTTTCTTGATTTTTGTTTTAGATTTAATCTCTCACGGTTGAAGTGTACCTATGATAAAAATTATAGACATCTACATGCTTTGTAAGTAGGAAAACCTGCAAAATCAGCAGTGTATCAAATACTTCTCCCCACTGTATTACGCCAACAACCAGACAGCCAGGCATCACCCAGACCCTGGATGCACTCTGTGAGAAGTACTGGTAACCTGACATGGGAAGGAATGTGCAGGACTACGTCCTCTCCTGCACATTCTCTCCTCAAGGTGCCGAATAAAGCTGCGGTGGGCGTTTTTGGATGGTCCACTTCGTTCCACTGCCCAGCCTCCACTATGCCCTCCAGTTCGCTGAGGTGCTGATCCAGCATATAATTTTTTATTTGATTATAATTGATTATATTTTTAATGACATAGGGTTTAGTCAGTTGATGTTTCAACTTACTATTGAGAGTAAGTAGTAGGCCATTTCTAAATGTGGATGTATATCTGTAGTTTTTCTCATTACGTTTGTGACTCAAGATAGTGACTCAATTAGCAATGTGAAACAAATGTATATTTCATTCAGATTCCTGCATTCTAAATGTACAGCAATCATGTCCAAATACTAATATTTGCACTTTACAGAGCGCAATGATTATGTTAAGTCAGGACAACATGTGTTGGAATAAAGTCGCCATAAAATTCGTTATTACATTGAATCATTGTCTCACTGCCCCATGGCAAAATGTGGTAATTTGTAGACAATGTTACCTCTTCCCTATGGAAAAATTATCCTAACTGTAGGAATGTGTGATAGGTATTACTAGAGCCGTAATTTGGTATAATACAATTTATTTCTCAAATGGACCTTTCCCAAACTACTACACTGTATGGCGGATGATTTGCCAGGCTAGCACAAAACAGCTCAGCTTTGCTCAGTAGTGTACAAAGGGTAAATTAGGTAAATGTTTAGTTTTTTTCATTAGGATGTTTTTTTCTCCCTGAATTATCTGGTTTGAGGTTCGTAAGAATGATTGGTGAGATAAGAATACTACACAGAGCTTAAGGGAGCATTCCAAATGACTGCTTACTCCCTACATAGTAGGCCTTGGCCAAAAGTAGTACACCATATAGGAAATAGTATGTAATTTGGGTAGTAGCCTAGGCTGAATTCAAGAATGGGTAGCAACCTGTTGGTTTTCCTTTTCCACTGAGTCTGGTAATGAGATGGGCAGAGGTGTGGGTGAAAAGGAGTGTAAGGGAGCCTGTGATGGGCCAAAATCAGTCTAGACTTAGGTTGGTGTAGGCCTTAAGCCCAAGCTAGTGTGTCAGGTGTGTGCTCAGTGCACATTTCACTGTTACCTCACTGGGATGTGCTTACAGGTATGCTCACAGAGGGAGGCCACCGGACACTTGGCTGAAACCCTAGAGCGTCACCCACGCCACCTCACAAGGATAGGACTGGACTGAGGCCAAGAGAGGATTAGGTTATGGCTGATTACATAGACTGAACCTCAAGGGCAAACAAACTGCTTTTGGCTCTTACGCACCCCACTCAAACTAGCCATAGGCTTGGAAATATAAATTTTTGATGAATTGCCTTTTGATTGTTCATTGTGATTGCTTTTCTTAATGTTGGTGCGTTTGAAATTGAATACGTAATTATTTTAGATCTTATTTTTTTCTGTATATTGTTAATTTTTATTATTTTTTTTATTATTATTGCTGTAACATAGAGCACAATGTGGTCTCAGTTGGATTTCCTTGTAAAGATAAAATAAAAAATAAGTACTTTCAGATGAAATATGGCTTTGTGATATTCATAGTACACAGCCAGGTAGGAGAGAGCTTTTCATGGGACATCATAGATGAAGCATGGACAGTTGTTTTTGTTGACTGCGCATGTTTTAAATTACAACCATTGCACAGCGCTGACAAGATGAATAGTATATTTACAAAGGTACCTGCAGATATATTTTGAGCGCAGCTGAAATATTACAGAATATATAAAGAAATGTTCAGTATGCAGTGGTCTTTTAATTTTTACCCCTCTGTTCCTCACTCAAAACCTTCCTTTACATCTTTTTTGGAAAGGAAAGAAAAAAAAATTGTAACAGAACATACTGTATATACAGTATAGATGTTTAAAATAGCACATACTATAGAGTATAAGGTATCCTTGCACTGTGCCCAATTTGTCTGTTGACAAGTCCAATCCTTTTTCATGTGACATAGGACAAGGCAAGGGCACATCGTTTGTATACAAAACATACACAGACATTCCACAACACATTAGTGTGTCCACATTTTGCAGTCAGGTTCATGACCCTAATTGAGGAAAAGTCATTTAATTTCATGGTGAAAAAGAGAGGTTAACTAGTATTTAAGACCACGCATAAGTGGAAATGGGTCAAATTGACCCACAACATAATAGGAGGGTTAAGGATTATCTGAGCCCAATGTATATTGTCACAAGTCCATGAATTCCACTGAAGCGGATATGAAGACAGACACATGCAGTCAGACAGATGGATAGTCAGACAGAATTGATTATGCATGCTGACTGTGTTATTGCAGCCTGATTAGACTCAAACTTCTCTGATCCAGTGGCATTGGACTGCAATTTACCTTGCAGTTACTGAAAAATCTGCACCCCTCAGCCCCCCTGAAGGTATTCATTCTCAATACCCTGATAGATACTAAACCTTGTCATACTGTATGTAAATGCCATTATTATATTGAACTGCATTCAACAGTGCAGACAATGAGTATGTGGACAGTGACACAAGTTTTGTTGTTTTAGCTGTATGCAAACAATTTGGAAATTAAATGAAACAATAACAATGCAGTTGAATTATAGATTGTCAGCTTTAATCTTAGGGTATTTTCATCCATATCGGATTTACCATTTAATCTAAAACTACTTGTACAAAGAGTCCAGTCATATTTCTTCTCATAAGTGCATGCACAAGATTCTAGTATCATTCAAGGTTTTGTTTTGGATTTGTCAGTTGCTAATGTCAACATTACTTCAAGATGGCCTTCATGATGCAGATAATCAGAGGCATGTCTCAGTAAGGGTAAATTGTCCCACAGGTAAGGAATACTCTCCAGAAGGAAGGCGTGGATATGTCAGCCACAACAATTTGCAGAATATTTCCTGAACTACAGTGACTGAACTGCAAGGTTCAAAAACAGAATACTGAACTGGAAGGATCTAAAACAGAATAGCCAAAGAAAATACTGAAAATACTTGCAAAGTTCTGGAAAAGGGTATTACGGACAAATGAATACCAATAATAACATTTACCAGAGTAATGGCAAGATGCAACTGTGGAGATAAAAAATGAACTGGCATACCATCTTGTCATGAAATAAGGTGGAGGGAGTGTTACGATAGGGCATGTATAGCTGCAACTAGAACTGGCTCCCTTGACTTCATTAATGATATAACTGCTGATGACAGCAGTAGGATGCATTTTGAAGTGTAAAGCACCAGGCATGTTGATGTCTAGAGAATAACTATTTCCACAGGTTATAGTTCACAGCATATCTGAGCCTGGAACACCTTCCATCCGAAGTTGGCCTTGTAATTTACTAAGTTATGTTTATTTCATTTGATTTGAATGAATAACACTATTGCAAAGTTTTGTCCTAAATGGAGGTAGGACTCGCAGGAACTGGCAGTCTGTACTAGCAAACAAAACATTCTCAGTGATATAAAACTGGCAAAAAATTGCCTACCTAATACGCAAATTACATTTGAGCATACTAGCTAATACCCCCACTGACAAGAAAGACTGTACCCTTAAAAATCTGATAGATGTGTTTTGCGCAGTTTGGGGAAACTGTCCTAATAAGAACTGCAAACACTATTTATTGGCTAGATGTTTGACATATACATTTATACTTAGGTACTACATTGTGGTAGATATAGTAAGTGTAGCAATTACTGTGGAGAAACAGTAATGCTACATCAGTCTTTGAAGGTTTTGTTGTTAAGTGTAATGAAGTCAACACAAATTATGAATGGATTATAAAAGTCTACTGGCTCCAATAAAGTGGTAGAAATGTTACAGTATAACTGTCAGCCAAGCTTGGTAGAGTAGACTTTTAGAATAACTTGTTGACAAGGAAACAAACTCTTTTTTGGTTGTGTCAGTCATTGAATGCAAAGGATTTGCAACCAAGTACTAAATATAACAAGTATATATAAGATTGTTTATTTGTCCAATTACCTTTGGTCCTAAAATGTAGGGACCAAATAAAATTATTGTAGTTCCTATATGGTTCATGACGTATGGCTCTAAATAACCTCACAGATGACAGTATGTTTTTTAACCTCAAAGTATTTTTTTATCCAATGTGCTGGAGTACAGAGCACCAAACCTTTAGTCACTGTCCAAATCCAAGCATGGCTTACACTTTATTTTATACCATTGGCAGAATTCTGGGTGAACACTGGCAGCATTCGGTAAATATACATAATGAACAAAGGATACATGGATTCTTAATTGCATTGCTCAGTGTGGTAGAAATCCTTACATAAATATAGCTAAAAAGTATAAAGAAATAATTTGATAGTTATTTGACTTTATCAGGGATGAAAAATTGCCAGTGGTCGGTCACAGGCAAGGGAAGACTGAAGCGCCACAGTTCGAGTGTTCAGTGTCAGACCGTTTCTCACAGACTAATGAAGTAGTTACACCCATGGCAGGTCTCTGTAGCGATTAGTCAGCTACTTCTCAACCAGCAGTAGATGGAGCACCGAACTGGCTGAAGCCCTGGCAGACTTTTAGGGAGCCGACTTTTAGGGAGCCAGGAAGCCTACTGCACATTGGTAACTGAATTACAAAAATATTTTAGAGATGTTATTGTTACTATGTTTTGCTACACGTATAATATATTTGGATCTGTAATATTTTGTTTGTATGTCTATCATCTATGAGTAGAGTCAATATCCTATATCAGTAAGCCATGATGAAATGGGGCACAAATTTGACATTACGCAATATTCAGGGATCCTACTTTGGTTTGACAACACCACTTGTAAATCCAGTAGCCAAAAAACCCAGAACGCATCTTTAAAGTCATACAGGGAGGGAAAGTGTCAGTGGGTGATGGAGGAGGAGAAAAGTTGTATAAGCATTATGTGTCCAAGAACAGATTATTTTACCTACTGTCTATAACACCTAATTAAGCGAATATCTTGAAAGTTCAAATCTGTTTAATTTGCTGATCATATGTTAACATATTTTTCATTTCAATTATTCATGACAGCTAATAGCCTAATCTGTTTTGTGTTCTTCAGACTGAATCACTTGGTTATTGTTACAGCTTGTAAATCTCCAAGTAATCAAAGAGTAGCAAACTCTACACATTTACAGTCAGTTGATTTAGTGAAATTGTCCTCTGTTCTTCTTTTCCTGTGGCCATTTTTTAACATATGAAATGTGACTACCCGAGGAAAGGCACACTGAAAAATGTAAGGATCCAAGCGCGGACTAAGGATGAACGGGGCCGTGACCAGTAGCGGGGTCGGGAATGGGCAGTCAGACGTCTCACGCAGCGATAGTGAAAGCACAGACAAGCAGCAGGCAGAATAGTCGGGGACAGGCGAGAGATCAGAACTCCGGCGGAGAACAGACGTACAGGCAGGACTCCGGCAGAATAGTCGGGGGCGGGTGATCGGTCGATACACGGGGAAGCAGGACGAGAGCTTGTTGAGTGCTAGATGTAGCATGTGAACATAAACCATTGATGCATAAATACGGTTGGTGATGAGGAGAGAGGGAGCAGGTGTGTGAGTGGTGATTGGAAACAGGTGTGAGAAACAAGTGCGCGCTGGCAGCTCAGGGACGCGCTCGCGGAAGGGGGGAAGTGAAAGTACCCCCTCGATGTACGCCCCCATGCGAAGAAACCTACTGAGGAACCAGGCTCCGAGGGGTGACCAGTCCTCTTCTGGCTGTGCCGGGTGAACATATCAAGAGTCCACATTTTTAGTAGTTCAATGCATGTGGGCTAAGCCCAGAGTCTATTTAAAGCTAGTCCAGATCGGAGGCAAAACCGGATGGAAGAGGACTGGGGGGGGGTTAGCAGAGTGGCAGCTGAAATCGTCAGGCATTTTCCTGATCTGCAACACAGCCAGGAGGACTCTGGACAGGGACGGCAACGAGTCAAGCCTGGTACACATACGAACGGATATTTTTCAGATAAATAAGATTTAAACCAGGCTAGAACATTCCCACGTAGCCCAATATGGGTTTCCAGTCTTTCTAAGAGAAGTGAGTGATCAATAGTGTCAAAAGCAGCACTAAGATCAAGAAGCAACAGGACGGATGTGGAACCTTTGTCTGAGGCCATTAGAAGGTCATTTGTTACCTTCACAAGTGCAGTCGCAGTACTATGATGGGGTCTGAAACCAGACGGGAGCATTTCATAAATGTTATTTGTCTTCAGGAAAGAGTTCAGTTGTTGGGAAACACATATTTCAAAGATTTTTGAGAGGAATGGGATGTTCGATATTGGCTTATAGTTTTTAAAGTTGATTTGTTTAAAATAGGCTTAATTTCAGCTATTTTTACTGAGTTTGTATGTATTCATTACAGCTAAAGTGAAGACCCACTTCACTTGTTGAGCGTTGCTTTTTAGTTAACTTTGCAACTGTATCAAAGATACATTTTTGATTGTTTTTGTTTACCTCAATCAGGTTGGAGAAATACACTGATTGAGGAGATGTGAGTGCTTTTTGATATTTAAGTGTGCTGTCTATCCAGGCTAGTCTGAATACTTCCAACTTGGTAGAGCGCCACTTTGGCTCTAATTTTCTGGAGGCTTGCTTTAGTGCTCTAGTATTTTCTGTGTACCAGGGAGCAAGTGTCTTGTTCCGTAACTCTTCTGTTTTAAAAAGCAGAGAAAGTTTTGTTCAAATGTTTATTGTTTGAAAATGCAGAGAGGATTGCACAGGTATTGTTCAAATGTGCACTTTCAAGTTCTAAGACAGCTGCTCTTTTTACATTTACTGTTACAATTGCATAAACATTTGGCTAAATGTATACAAATATAAATGATGAAATCACTTTTTAGTGCCAACCATTTTACCTTTGTGACCTCGGAAAGGCCATTGGACACTGTTGTAGAAGCCAACTTGTAGCTCGACGCTACCGTCTGCTGTGATGCACACGCAGCAAGAATTCTCAGGACCGCTAACCTCTGGTGTGCAGTGCACAATGTCTCTATGAACTTGATGTGTAATATAGGGTTTCAAGCGATGCAGAAGATCACCGAAATTATTAGCCGACATCCTAAAATGTTTTAAATGAATTTCTTCATCCATGTTATACATCAGCTGAACAATCACACAGTATTCACCCTCATCTGCTCGAGACATGTTCAAAGGCCTCGTTGACCACCTCCTTTTAGGTCTTCCATCTGAGTTTCTAATTGTACGCAAGTCATTCTTCCAACTCATCATCCATATCCTCTTCTTCATTTAATTTGACTAGTTCTCTCAAAAACGCCATTCTAGAAATTGTCTTCCTCGATCTAGCAAGGTAGCTAGCTATTATATTATCATCTATAAATAAACTTCTATGACACCTTCCTGCTCTATAAGCAAATAAACCAACAATTTGTGCGACATTGCTGGCTAGTGCAAAGAAATGTTATGGTTACATACACAACAGGTACGCACAACTATAAATGCTGAGCACCTCTCCATACATTCGCAGATGACATTAACAAAACAGACCCGCAGAAGCAAAAAACTGGCTTTAGTTTGAGACATTGCAATGATAAACATGACAGATTCTTCCAGATCTGAAACCTACTGACTCATTTATTGATGCACTTATATATTGACTACACCACAAGTTCACGCTTCCGTAAAATATTCACATAGTTAACCTGGAGTTGTAACAATGGCATGCATCAAACCCAGTGTGGTGAACCAGGTCGACTGACTATGATGATGGACCCCGGATGGATGCAGAAGACCCAGACGTAATCTGTAATTAATTAATTGGGATTCATAATCTTTAGTGAAATTGTGAATAATCAGGTAAATAAAGGCATTATTAACACACACACACACACACACATACTCAAGAAAATAACATTTTAAGGTTGCTCAAAGGTGTTGCTCAATATCCCATGTTAAATTCTCAATAGCAGCCATATTTTTTGACATACTGGCCTGGCTTATATAAATAATGGACTTTATGGTTCCCAATGGCAAAAATGTTCAGCATGAGGAGATACACCTATGCACCAATTTTCAAGACTCTAGGTCACAAGGGGTGGGTGTGGTGACCTTGCAAATAGTGCTATTTTGGAGGCTTGTGACAGCGCCACCATGAGGCCGACATGCATGCCACTGCACCAGAAAATGTGGGATCCTTTAAGACATTTTATCTCACGGGAATGGGCAAAAAATACCCATTTATGACAGAATAATAATAATAATAAAGAACCGGAACAAACACAATACGGTTTCACCAGTGAACTTCTGAAACCCTAATAATAATAATAATTAAAGCTGCAGGCAGCATTTAGCAGGTTTCCGCATTGAAGCTACTACTAGCAAGATTGCAACTTTTTTTACGTATTCATAGTTGCAAGCAATACGACATTTGTGTTTTTTCCTTTGACACAAAGTAAGACCACAACCCTGATTATATGTACCAAATGTAATCTCACCAAGTGATGAGAGCAGGGAGAAATTTTAAACATGCAGGGCACTGTGCCTCCAGGACCAGGGTTGGGAAACACTGCCCTATGGACCAATGTTCTATTGTTGAATTACATCTATGTCTACAATTTAAAGGGGCAAGTGATAAGTTCAGCCCTCAGTTAGAAGTGGAATTGTAGAAACAGATGAAAACAGAAATTACTTAACTACTGAGAATGGATTATCTACTGAGGCTAGAACACAACACCCTCCCTACCAAAGGCGCATTTTAATAGCTAAAGCATTGGTTACAAAGTTCATGACACCAGAATGATTTAATGTGAACTAACACTAGTTTACACATTCTTCTAGCATTTATTTTTGATGAAATAATTATGCCACTGTGCATTCCACTAAACATTTGCTTACATTAGCATTTTATTGTACAATTAAAAACAAAGAATTAGCTTAGCTACATAAGCATAGATTAGCTACCGAGGCTGGAAAACATGATACCATCTCGAAATTGTCAAATTATTATTAGCTAAATCATATGTAATATTGTTCATGTCATCAGAATGATTTCTGAAGGACTAATGTTAGAATAAACCGAGGTTAGTTAAATATATTTCCATTAGTTAATGTTACTAGCTAGCTAACGTTTATAGCAATTATCGCTAACGTTAGCCACGGTTTGACTCGGCTAGGTAGTTTTCTTTATCATAATCATGGCAACGTTGCATTTTACTAAATATTTGAACATAGTAGCAAGTCTGTGCACAAATGGAAACTGTGGATTAATTAGCTACTGAGGCTGGAATTCATAACATAATAATGCAAATTATGAATAGTTAAACTGTCTGATAATGTTCACGTCATCAGATTAATTTTAAATGGAGATATTAGCGAGAATCCTAAAAAAGCTACTAACCGCTATCTAATGAGACAATGAGTTCCATGTACAGTACAGTGTGTTGCATTGGGGGTTAAAGAGAGACAACCATAAATAGCTTTCCTGGATGCAGCACAGTGCCCCATGATTTCGCATTATTATTCGTAATTACGAACTCCTGTGGATTTTGTACAATACATTCACAGTGGCACAGAAGGGTTTTTCCACAAAAAGTATCCTGTCTACATTACGTGGGAAATGAAAAATAAGGCCTTTACATACTGCATTGTTCCAGGCCAAGACTCATCCCGGGTTAGCTTAGCCTGAGTTCACACAAGAGTTTGTCAACCCTGGGCTAAGGTTTAACCCTAGGCTGAGGGTTCGTAACTGACACTGGCCCGGGAACGCCTCGGGATCCCCATTCAGAGCTGGCAAATGTGGCTCGGGAAAGGGACGTTTGGGGTCCCCTGCTGGAACTGCTGCCCCTGCGACCCGATACCGGATAAGCGGATGAAGATGAGATATTTAAGTTACTAACAATATACATATATGAACATGAAGACGCTGGATCAGCAACAGCAACAGAGCCAAGTACAACTGAAGGAAGTCGAGGGAGATTAATGATGTGGCATCAAGGCAAGGATGGGGAAAAAAGTATTTTAACAAGAACATAGCATAACGAAAATATTGACTGCTATTAATTATAAAGCTGACAGTGATTTCCTCTTTCTTTTTAAATAACATTTTAATAGTTCTAGGTTATCTTAAGAATAAATATATTGCTTGCAAATTTTGGTTGGTATTAGGCAGGATATTGTAGTGTGCAAGAACTGCTCAAGTAGACATGGACAAAAGGGCAGATTTAACATAAATATTGTTGTCTTTTTCAAGTGTGTAGCCACATTATATAAAATACCACCTTCGCGTGGGGTACCACCTTCGCGTAATAGTGACTGAAACAGCGAACAAGACAGACTAAAATGTAGCACACCATAGTCTACCTTTATCAAATAATTCGTTGAAAATTATGGCTAGTGAAAATGGAAAACCACTTTGGAAAACCACTAGCCACAGTGGCTGGTGAGCAAAATAGTTAATATCAAGCTCTGGTAAACATGTCCAGTGTGGTTGGATGTATTACACAATCAATCTCCAAAGCAAATGAGCACAAGCAAATGAAAAACAATAACATCAAAATAGTATTTTTAAATATTAGATCATATGCTTTACATTAGCTTACATAAGCCCTAACCATTTCTCAGTATGCTCCACCTTATAATAATTAATAATTGTAATTTATTATTTCCCCCACATAGTTACCCATTCAAAATATAGCCTACACAACACAAATTATACACACCACAGACCTTTATTTTGAAAGCAACATATGAAAATCGTAAGTCTTGTTGCTGATTTCTCTAATGTAGAGTGTTACTGAAGTTAAATATATAATAGGCCTACAAGTATAGAGTGGCTGTGATGGTGAGATTACAGAAATTTTCCCAAGGTTTTTGAACTCATCCCGGTCTCCTTCATTAGTCTTGTTTGCAATTGTCACTCACCCTGGGTCCCCATTAAGTCATCAGCATTTTTAAATGTCTCCTCTGCTCCTCTCATTTGTGGGTCATTGTTCCATGTTACAGTGTGTTCTGATGTCAGTGGTGAGTTTCGTTTTCGTTTGCTTTGCTTCACCTCAGTTTTCTTTAAAGTGCTCAGTGTTTCGTTTAAATAAAAGGATATTATCGACTGCCACTCTTGCTTGCACCTGGTTCGTCCGCTCCACCCTGACTGTGACAGTGGCATAGTTGTTTTTAACAGTTTCATGTGTGCAAATCGTTTAATGCCAACTCTTTTACATAAACTGTACATGATCAGTTGCATGGATATCATGTAGGTAGTAACAGCTGGCCACAATCAATTAATTGCGGTTACTTAATCACAGAATTCGCAAACTCCTCTTCAGTTTCACAGTTCAAAATCGAACCTAAACATTTTCGAACTAGAATCAAATTGGTACACCCCTATATCCGCATGTCAGTGTAAGCCCATACAGCGTAATTTAAATGACAAAGAAATCCTCCCATCCTGAATATCATTAGCCCCTGGACATCTTTTGCACATGGCAGCTACATTTATCCACTACCTTTCTGGTTAAAACAAACTATTAGCTGGTTAGTCGTGTTTACCTGTCAAAATTCAGGCCAGAAACCAAAATGTGTTGGACGGGCCTTTGATTTCCAAAGTGGGGCAATTTTATCCTACTTAACGATAATCATTAGTCATGCCAGCACCATGGACGCAAAGCTAATAATTCTAGCTTGTATGGCTGCCTAATCCTATTGAGCTATTGTCATTTGACATAACCATCCCATGATCACAGTGACAGTTGAATAAAGCAATTTAACAAAAGGCTTACAACACTAGAAATTAAAGAATCATTAAAACATGGCGAAGTACACCATCAAGGATTTCCTGTACCATTATGCAGTATGACAGGACACAGCAACACAAATTTACATCGCATAGACCAAATGAATGACATTACAGCTACCAAAGAAACAAGAATGCACTCACAAAAATGTTGTTCCTTCAATGCTGTAAGCATTGTACTTTTTGTATTTGATCGATTAAAAGTGCCACACAAATCCTTTCCCTGTCTGGGACAGGGCTGCAAGGTGGGGGGTTGGTTCCTTGCAATTTCCAGCTTTTCCCCAAAAAGACTTTGCCACCAAATGCATTTTTTCTCCTCCATTGTGTGTTAAAAAGACAACAGTGCTCAGTACAAATCTAAACAAAATATCAAACGCAAAGCACTAAGTCTTCGATCTTCCTACATTACGTCCTAACTAGTTTTATCTAGTTAGGACGTAATGTAAGGTAGCTGAAAAATGCGCACATAGGGAGGCTAGAAGACCACCCAGTGCAGCAACAATCAGCCGATTCATTCGGAAACAATCATCAGAAATCATGTGATTCAAATCGGACAGGCGGGCGCTGCCTGACCGACCAGTTGGTCCGAAGGTTCTAAATCAATGACATAAATCGTAAATTCCCTGTAAAATGTTAATAGAATTCCACACAGGCTGATGGCAGTAATCGTAATTTTGTCTGCAGATTAAACAAAATACTATAATATCTTTTGACAACGGTTCCATTGAAAAGGGTTGGCTAGCGCCCTTTACATGTGTTTAGACATAAATCTACACTCGTTTTTATACATATTGAAATTCGATCTTCATAATAATATACACATACAATTCTTAAAATCTGTCTAACAGTAAAACCTCAACACCTTTGAACCTTGAAGCAAATGTTGTGTATGGCAGAGTTGCGTGGCAATGCACAAATAAAGGCAATGGAAGGATAGGTTTGCCCTACGCAGTTAGTTGTACTCAGCTGTCGATGTCCTTAATTTTGTAGATGTCGTCATTTCAAAAAAGAGATACTTTGGTTTACAGAGACCTAAGCAGAGGCGTGACAGCTCGTATACCTCTGCCATCAACTTGGACTGGTGAGAAAGTGGTTCAGTTCTGTTTGAGTAACTTATTGTAAGTTCATTTACACGTCTCTCAGAACAACTTATAGTAGCAGTTGGTCAAGATTTAACAAAACCCCTAGTGCTCATGAATTAGAACCAGTGATCATCTGATTACTGCCTCAAATATCACCACTTAACTATCTACAGCCCCTTTTCAGGGAGTACTGAGACTGCATTTTTGTTTATCCACTACCCTACACTGTTTTGATTCTGCAAATATTGCATTCCAGCTGAAGCCTTATTTACAGTAATTTAATCCATGTTAATGATAATGTTATATTTAATATTACGTACATTTAATATTTTACTAAATAATTTATGGCTAGTGTTGTAACTCAACAAATTCCTCTGTATTATGATGTACAACCAAAAGTCTTCAAATGTAGATAGCAGTTGGTTATGTCGATTTATTCGGTTGCACAGGAGCAAGTCAACATCACACCAGAATCAGAAGATACACTAACTGCAGGATGGGTTGCTCTCTCAGTCTTATGGTTACAGTGGGCTTTATATACTCTTGACCAAAAGGTTGATTCTTTGTTACAAAAGGTGTGAAAACAGGAGAACATTGTCAGTCAATATATCACCATCCCATTGTAATAGTTATTTTTGTGTTGTACTTTACATTTCAGGTCACCCATGGTACTAGGAATGTAACTGGTAGCGGGCTTGCAGATGGAGAACAGATGGAGAGGTTGTGGTCCTACCTCCAGAAATTTGGGAAGATCACAAAAGAAATGACACCCTCTCATTGTGTGGACACCCTCACCGATGCCCTCTACTATGCAGCCAGTCAGGGAGAAGCAAGGTATTGAATTACCACAATTCTTAGTTTCACTGATTTACTTTGGTTGTTTCTGTGTATAGAGATGTGCAAACTATTGTTAAGGACTGTGTGCGTATCACACGTTTCATAGCACCGGCAACACAACTCCGTCAGAGGAAGGCGGAGATTGAGGCCAAAGAGGAGTTGATGATACTGATAGACAACATACCAGGTTTGAGTTTCTCATATTCTTGTTCAATATCCTCATCTGCCAATTTACCAATCAAATTATTGGGAAAAGGGGCTTTAGTAGCTTTTTGTTAAAGTGCTCCTTTTTTATGGACATCTCTGTAAATATAAGAGTTCAATTTGGTTCAAACCTTCAAGTTGAAAGTCTTCAAGTTAGTCTCCTCTCACACTTTGGTCATTGCCTAAATTTGATAGTCATCTGTCAGTGTTTTACAGATACAGTACTGTTCTGATTATCCGTCAGTTTGACAGGTTGGCAAACAATAAACCGCTTGAATTGTGCTTGTTTATATTAGCTTGTATTAAATCCATAGATAATGGTCATTACTGGAACTAGAAATGTGGTAATATTCTGTTCAGCAATTGATTTATGTAGTCTCTTGATTTGGTTTTAGGTAGTACACTGTCAGACGTGGAGGTTTGGAAGTCAAAGTTAAAAGAGCGTCTCACTAACAAGAAGACATTGTCTCTTACCTGGCAGGAAAGATATGTGGAGAGTCAAACAGAAAATCAGCGAATTACATGAGAATTTTAGTTTTTATCCTATTTCTAGATACTCTTCACTGCCTTTGTTTGGCTTAGCTTTGCCAGTCATGCCTAACATGTTCCTATAGCCTTCTGTGTACTTGTCCCCCCATGTCTGAGATCTTTATAGCCCCTGTCACATTTTATTCTTTATATTCTTCCCCTGTTTAATCCATTCTAAATAAAGTATTTACAATTCAATGCAACGATTCCATATAGTCTATAGCTGCATTATCCAGTCTACACAAAAATATATTTTGCTTTCTAACTAGTTAGGTTTATTTTGACATACTTGTATAATGTGCTCATTTTATAGGTCTGCCTTGATGTTACTCTGTCCCAGTGACAACGAAAGGAACTCACAGTGGACCATTCAGCTTGAAAAGTACATAATTGTTTTAGTATGAGGTTTCTGTCAAATTTTCACCTGGTATTTTGAGTATTAATATATTTTATTATATTTGTAGTTCAGCCTGGAAAAACAATTAAAGACTACAGAGAAGAAGAATAAGATTGTCTGCTGGTCTCTTCAGAACTGTGCAGAAATTTTGGAAAATGTGCAGACTAAAAAGACCAACCGTCTGCTGGCCACAATCAGCTAATCCTGGAGCACTCATTCTATTGCGGACTGGTCAGAAAGTATGCAGGTACTGCAGCCAATGCAGTGTTGCTGAACATCCTAGCATTAAAATTGCTGTACTTATTCACGCAAGTGTTTTGAACATATAAGTCAGAGTAATTATTTCAGTTTATTACATTTATTTAATATTTTTAAGATGGACAAACAATAGCTGTGAGGCTCTCAAAATCAAAAGGACATCTGAGAGGATTAAGCAACAGGTCATGGCCTACAGTAGCCAGACCAAGTCAGTGCAATTCATCCAAAACCTGGACTATTTAGATGTGATCCAGCATGACCATCCTGTCTGGTTGCAAATGTCTAGCAGCTTGGGGGCCTGCATCACGCCAACAGCGTGCAGTGATGATGCACATCTGCCGCTGGGCAGCCAAGAAGCTTCTTATAGAAGATGCCTTAACAATGCCCTTGACTATTGTCAAAAAGTGCTATTTGTCAAAAACTTGTGCTTTTTGAAGAGGCTCTTGCTTCTCTTAAACAGTCTGAGTTAGAGTTAGAACATGATATCAGATGGGGGCTTCTGTGCTGCTCCAGAAAAAAAGAATATTTTAAACCTTAAAAATAAAATGTTTCAATTGGTTAGTGATTCTATTGTTAGCAGTGAACTAGAAGAGAGTGAATCTGATGATACAGATTCAGAGTAGGTTACAAGGTATGTCAGGCTCAGCCTCTTGTGCTGTGCCAGTAGTAATATTCTTTTGTGCTCCCAGAGCCCATCTCCACAGGAATTCATCCCAGACTGTTTGGTCTGATGTAGGTTCTGCTACCCAGTAGGCCTATTTACTGGCTGTGTTTTGTGGTTCTTATGGTGCAGCTGAGGGTCTGTTTTTCACTTGTTTATATTTTAGGAGAAAGGATAGGTAAGATACCCTGGGGTTGTAAATTTGCAACAGGAAACTTTGGGTTTCTTCATTTTGACCCTGTTGGTCTGTCCCCTTTCCACAATCCCATTTATGTATTTTTGTGTGTATATATTTTTGTATCATAATTATAACAAAAATTCCGTTAGTGGTTTATATTGTGTGTCTTTTCATTATTACGTACGCACCGCATAACATGTTACTACAGAGTGCTAAGTTGCGTCATGTTGTGGCAATTTCTTAACTAATGTACATTGGAGACATGTTTGCTTATCTATTACCTAGTATGTAACTCTGGTCATTGGTTGTGACATGCATCTGTATTATGTCAGAGAATCATCAGGTTCTCTGACCATCTGCTCAACTGGCTAAACCATTAAGGGTATCTGTCATTTGTTCCTTAGGAATGTGATTGTTGGGGGAAGGTAGGGGCAGTTGTCCCTTTAGGTTAACACAACAGTAAACATTATGGCAGGAAGGTTGGGGGACAACCCTCCCAGCTAAGATTGATGGATTTAAAAATCTGCAGTTAAGGTTAGACCTTATTGTAACCTGTTAACAGTATGGTGGTTGGACCACTGTATACGAAACCGGTGCGTGGACTTTCTCGCAAAAGGGCAGACAAGCTTATTAATGCATGCTGGGCATTGTTTATCGAGGTACCAGGGTGACGGATGGTGGCATGACGACCCCATGGTGATCGCTCTGGATCCAGCGTTTTCGCCACCCTTAGGTTTTCTGGATTTTAATATGGGTATGTGCGGCAGTAAATCTTTGCCGGTTTCTCGCATTTACGAAGGGCCGGCAAAAATAATGTCTGAGGTGTATGGTGTCTGGACAACTGAACAACTGTATCTTTGGGAGCTTTTGGGTTTTCCGTCGAATGGCAGTTTTAGTCAGCGACGTTTACATGGATTTAGAGCGAAATTGAAGGACTACGAGCAGGGGAATATTAAGAAACTCCCGAAGAGTAGACGGAAGGTAGATTGGACATCTTATGGCATGTGGGAAGTGGAGTCTGATTTAGGCAGTGTAGGGCTGGGTTTACTGATGCCTGTGTTCCAGCTCTCCCATCTCGGGTTGTTTCTGACTGTATCCCTGACCGATCGCCGTCCTTCCGCGGTGTTCCGCCTCGACCAGCCGCGGCCTTCCCAGCCGACCTGGGAGCCGGGTCTGATTCTGCGGACCTGATCCTCCCCTCGATGACCAGCCTCGGTTGCACTTCGGGGAAACCGCGGGCTGTGGCTTCGTCTCGGTTGGCTTGCCAACACAACGCTTGTGGCGAACGCCGTCTCGCGTTCGGCGTAGTCGACCCCGCCTGTGGCCTGGATCTCCCTCAACCAGTTCTCTGATTACAGGCCGTTTTGCCTGACTTCGGCCTTGCGGGGAGTACCTGCTTGGACCAACGAGGGGGCGAACCGGAGCAGTGGGGAGAGGGGTTGCAGCGTTGGTGCCCGAGGAAGGCTACCGACTCACCGTGGTGGCAGAGGCTCTCGGCGCCGCCGTAATGATAATGCCTGCCTCCGAAGTGGTTCGCCCAGACATTGGGTTCGTAACTGTCCTGAGGTGGACAGAAGGGAGGTTGGCCAGTAGAGCGCTACTCGCCTGCGGGAGGGGTGCTGACGGTCAGTGGAGATGGACCAGAGAGTATCAGCCAGTGAGATCCTTCCTTAACATAACCTAGGTTTTCTCTGATACATTTAGAGAATATCTATACCTTTTCATAGGATTTGGTTCACTAGGTGGAGGATAGATGGTTTTGAGAAAGTATGGTAAATAGAAGTAATACTTTTTA
This sequence comes from Esox niger, assembly GCA_016801105.1. Lineage (NCBI taxonomy): Eukaryota > Metazoa > Chordata > Actinopteri > Esociformes > Esocidae > Esox > Esox niger. Next base: position 49,310 of record JACXGJ010001239.1, read on the forward strand.
GGGTATTTCAGTTTTAGCTGCCGTAGTTAAGCAACTGCTATTTTTCCGTGCCTTGATAGCACTAGTTACACACCCATGCATTCAACCTATTGTGGGGCGATTAGTGTAGGATTTTGAACAGCTCTCTATTGGTGGAATTGGTTTCTGTAAAAATTTCTGTTGCGTAATGCGACAAAGATGTCTCGTTTGTTTTTCGACAGTTGGGGAATTGGGCCAATGTGTCTCCTCGTACATCCTGTTTTGTTGGTAGGGGAGATTTGATCCTGTGGGAGTGGACCTCGGGTTGATTTCCGACCACTCAGTAGGCGCACTGATGGCTTAGGGACTATATCTGTTGCGCCGCTGATGGTTTAGGGGCTATTTCATGTGGTGGGGTATTACTCCACATGCTATGCTCAGGGGACCTCGCTGATTTTGTCGAAACTCGATGTCCACCAATTTAAAGACTGTAGAATGGAGTATGGATTGCTACTGCGAACCGCCAAATTTGTGGGACAACTTGTGGTTTTGCAAATAGTTGAGTTGATGAAGCAGTGCAGGTTGGACCTCATGTCCATGATCTGTATGCGGTCATGGCCCGGGTACCGGGCATTTGTGAATGTCTGGTTGTGGCCGACCTAGTAACTGCAGATTCCCTTTTGGTATTCCCTGTGCACGAGGGATCCGATTGGCTGCATTTTGTATTCCTTCGTGGAATATTTTATCTCGTTCGCCGAGAGTTTTTAACCTGGAAGTTTTTTGAATTCGCCAAGTTTTGCTTTGTTTGGTGTACACTTGGGTGACCGCATTAATTTCGTCGTTACTGTGGTTCTTTGGCGAGGTCCACTCTTTTCGGCCTTTTTATATGTTGTATAAATGGTAGAATGAATGATCCACATGGGGATGGTCTTTACCGTTTAGAAAACACGCTGTTTCCCATGAATACTAGATTTACGTCCAATATAGTCATACCCTGCAACAGAGTCAAGTAGCCACATTGCGTTTATTCCCCAAATAGCCAAAGCCCGTATAATTAGATGCCCTCTTTCAACTGTTGAATTGGGTTTGGTTAAAACATGTAGTTTCGCTTTGTTTATGTTTACCGTAGATGATTGTGCTTTAAAACTAGCGCCTGATACTCGTTAATGGAGTTTAGATTCTGAGAAGGTACGCTGACAAATGGTTGAATGGGGTAGAGTGATGTGACTGTGATTTAGAGGCCTGGATTGGAGTATCCTGGGGATGACTCTCTGATTCTAACTTGATTTTGATAATATCATACATCTGTTATCTGGCAACAACATCCAGTGTTTTTATGATTCCTGCACACCGTGTGGCACTTCTTTTATTTTTTTTTTAGTTTTTATAATTATGGGTTTTATTTTTGAAGTAAATTCAGTTGGTGACTCCTTGCTGAATGAATAATAGATTCATCCTTGCTCTCGGTTTTCTTCATGTCCGTCCTGTAATGGTTCTGCTTTCACGTATGGAGTCATTTTCCGTTGACTGACGTGAAAGCAAGAGGGGAATGTATGACATGATTATCTTTGGTAAAAAAGAGTTGAACATAGAGTTCAAAGCAAATGAAATAGGTACTTAAGAGTCACATAAAAAATTGGGTTTTCCTGTTTGCTCAGTTAAATTAGAAATAGTTATATCAGAAAAGTTACAGTGTTTTGTCTTATTTTGATTTTTGGAAACTGTTTTGTTTGATGTAAAACCTAACATGGTAATGGTTGAGTAGAATATACATCGAATTGAATTTTATCTATTAAAGGCAAACTCAACCGATTACATATAAACGCTGGCTATTTTCACCATATCACCAGTAATCTCTTCATCATTTAACAAATACGATTCCATGATACAGCAATCAAAAATCGGATTACACAAGTTGCTTTAAGTCGTTAAAAAAATTCCAAACATCCTACCCGGAAGTCACAGCACCCGCCCACGCACACCCTGACAGGTATTCTCAAACTCGCAGGTATTCTCATACTACAGTTTGTTAACATCATTGCCTGTTAAATATTTCTACCAATGTGAATTGGACAATCTCGCGTTGATCCCGGTTGTACTATTTCATAAGATGTCTTTACAAATGTTTTGTAACATTTGTAAACATACCTGAAATAACATATCTTGACCTGTCAACGATTCACCGTTGTTCATGCAAATTTATGCATTACCTTCAGGGTACATTCGTAACGTTTTGCCAAATAATGCAGCTTGAAAGATAATGCTGACTTAAAACAAGAATTTTTATTTCAAAGATCATCATTGATCATACATACACATGTACCAAAATCGTAGTTTTTATTTTTTAACAATAATTTAAATCCAACCACGACACAATCAACCAAGTCATAATATGTGGTTTGCCAGGCACTTTTCTTTCCTTCAAAATGATAGTGTTGCTCAAGCAATGTTTGTTTACTGTAGTACTTTGTTGAATTACAAACCTTCTGTAAAACATGGGATGCTATTCAATCTGCATATATTACAGTATGTACTATGGGTTACTTAGGGGCTGTTACTGATATTAAGTAGATCTGTAAATCTGATAATAAGACCCATCTCTTGTCGTAAGTCCCTGCCTCCTTCTGTCACGGTGCTGGTGGCAGGACACAAACGCAGAGACAAACGGGTGATGGTAATCCATGTTTTAATACAAGTAAAGAAAAAAATATATATATACAGCAGCTCCAGTGACTGGGTAGCATGGCACAAACCAAAATAATCCACGATCAGTGTGGGCAAACAGTCCACATAAATAGGTTCAACAATCTACACCTGCCTCCAATTGGGGAGACCCAATCACATAGAGATGCCTAGAGGCATCTATCTTTGTCCCATCCTGATTATGGCCCCAGCCCAGTGCAAAGATGGCTCGGGGCATAGCCAGGACGTTACACCTTCTTTATAGCTTACACCAAAAAGCATATTTCTTGCATGTAATTCTGTGCTTGTGGAAAAACACCATGCTGCACAGACATTATAAAAAATGGAAGGATAACATCCACTGGTTCTACATCTGTTGTAGAACACACTTATCTGAATATACAATTATAGCATTGCTGAACCATGGCATCCTTTGGTTGAATATCAAACATAACACTTGTCTGGGGTGTTAATCATTGTAAAACATCAAACATGGACACATCAATCCAATCATAAATTCCAAAGTCACCATACACTACTCTTGAGGAGAGACTCTGCGCTATGGAGGGACATACTCTGAGACTTCAGCACCATCACAGCGCCACTCACGTTGTTAAAAGGTCAACCTCAATGCTTCTGCTGGACCCTGGAAGCGGAGAAGGCATTCTTCGACCTGAAGGGCAAGTTCACAATGGCACCACTCCTGAAACATCCAGACCCCCTAAGCACTTCACGGTCAAGGTTGACCCCCAAGGTTGGGGTGGGGGCGGTCCTCTCTCAGTAGCATGGGAACACATGTGCCTATTGTTCCAAGAAACTGTCTGAGGAACTACGATGTGGGTGACCGGGAGCTAGCTACTGGTGGTGAATTTTCCATTAGAGGAGTGGACCGACCAAAAAACCCTAAAAATATTTCAGGGTAGCACGGCGCCTCAGCCCCCACCAGGCCTGCTGAACCTTATTCTTCCAGTGTTTCCATTTCACCCGGACGTACCCCCCGGTATGAAGAACCTCAGGGCGGACGCACTGTTCCACCAACATGGCCAGGAAACATACCCATCCTACCCTCTTCATGCATATTGGATCCTGTCTTCTGGGACATTGATATAGACATTCAGGAGGCAGGGAGACAGGCCCTCGCACCAGCAACCTGCCCCCGGAGAGTGCGAGGGCGACTGGTGAACAAGGGGGCACACCACCCCTGCTACAGGCCATCTGGGCATTAGTCAGACCCTGGAAGCGCTCAGAGCAAATTATTGATTGCCTGGAATAGCGAGGACTGTGCTGCATTACATAATTTTGTGCACCATGTGTACACAGTCTAAGGTGCTGCGAATGGCTCTGCCGGGGAAAGTCCATCCTCTCCTAGTACCGGTGGACTTTCTCACAGACCTACCACCTGCAGAGGGGAAATCGCTGTGGTGGTGGATATGTTTTTGAAGATGGTTCGATTTGTCCCACTGCCCAGCCTCCCCTCTGCACTCCAGGCCGCTGAGATGCTATTCCAGCAGGTTTTCCAGCGGTATGGACTTCCAGGGGACATTGTGACTGACAAAGTGTGGCTGTCCACGAGGAATCTTCCCCTCTGTCTGCCCTGCCAAAAGCTTGGGCCCTGGTATGTGGGACCGTTCTCTGTCCTCAAGAAGGTAAACGCCTAGGATGGCGGGTACTGTGAAATCTGCTTCACATGGCATCGCAGCCTCTTTTTCTATTTGCCGCTCCACCTTGCTGGTGTACTAATCACCGGCTGGAGAGTGATGACAGCAGCATACTGTTTTCTCTCATTCATAAGTTGTGTATATATTGTGTTGGTTTGCTAGGGCACCTCACGGATTATTGTTTCCTGACATGTTTCAACGTAAGGTGCTTTATCTGTTAACAATATAAAAGAGAATTATAAAGAACATAATTGACATTGCTTAGTTTTTTGGTATTCTTTCCTTTTTGCTTAATTTTTATGCATACTCGCACCGTCACACTAATCTTCAAGCCAGCCCATTTGCAATGCAAGTTCCACCCTCTTTCTGATTGAAATACAAATTTGAGTCAACCAATCACATGCCTGTCTTTGATCATCTGTTGCAAACTATCCTGTTCACAAAAAAGTGTTTTTTCATGTACATGTCACTAATTTTTAATAAGCATTGTTTTAATCTAAATCATATAATCACAAAAATCTGATAATCTGCGTTTTTTCAGGAACTGCTCTTTGCTCAAGAGTGCTTTATATACAACCAGTGGCCAGAAATTATGGAATGCATCTTTAACTGTATATGAGCTGTCATGTTGTTGTGCTGAAGTGGTGAAAAACAAAAACTGGGCTTGGGTCTGGTTGTTACTAAGGCCTGTAGTGCATCAAACCTCCAAGACATCTTTGCCTACTGTATAAGGTATTTTTTTCAGTAGCTCAAGTCAAATAACAGTTGCAAATGTCAATGCATAATACTTACATTGTATACTGTATATTTAAATAAAGTGAAACAAAATGATGAATTATCTTGTTCAGCCAAACTCCCACTGACCAATCCAGAGCAGTAAGCACAGGGTCAACCGCATTACAGCTTCCATGCTGAAGTGTAGTGTTCAAATATTCCACATGAAGGGCATAGCAGCCAAAGAGATTCTGCCGCTTAATTTGACTGACTGTCTACTAATTGAATTGGCTCTGGAAGCCGGGTCTGTGATTTTCAGCCGTCCTGGAATCCCCTTGGATTGATGTTGTGATGTGTTCACGCCAGATGAGCAAGCTTGGCGGGATGACAGGGGACACATGGGCACCTGTCCTGACATCATTCCAAACTCTAAACTCTTGCTTCCGGAAACAGAAAAGAACAGACAGTTTGGTCATGGGCCAAGTCCTCAATGGCACCCTATTCCCTACATAATGCATTACTTACAACTTGTGCATTTTATGGGGAGCTGGGTACAATTTGGGACTTTGCCCCACTACTCCCTCCTCCCTAATGTCATTAAAGATTAATTATGAAATGGCAATTTGCTTTATAGCAGGACAGATTATGGCTGATTCCATAACTCATCAACTGTTGGATAAACTCCGCCCATCTGGCAATCCAGGCAGACAGAAGCAAATGTTGACAGTTTTTGAAAGATTTCAAATTGTCTTTGAACCCAGGTGGTGTGTCTGGCAGCAGAGAGACGGAAGATGAAAGTGATAGAGAAGCCACAGAGGGAGGACTTGAATTCAATAATGAAGTAGTATGTCAGCCTAAGGCCATGTTGTTCCTGGGTGCATTATAGGACAACAATAGGAGAGGATGACATTGTATTGCGATGCACAATTAGGTCCAGAAATATTTGCACACTGACACAATTTTCATATTATTATCTCTGTACGCCACCACAATGCATTTGAAATGAATAAACCGAGAAGCAATTGAAGTGTAGTCTTTCAGCTTTAGTTCAAGGAGTTTAACAAAATATTATATGAAACGTTTAGGAATTGCAACCACTTTTATACAGTCCTCTTATTTGAGGGTCTCAAATGTAATTGAACAAATTAACACAATCATAAATGTTTATTTTTAATACTCTGTCGAGAATTCTTTGCAGGCAACGACTGCTTGGTGTCTGAAATGCATGGACATCAAACACTGGGTTTCCTCCATTGTGATGCTTTGCCAGGCTTTTACTGCAGCTGTCTTCATCTGTTGTTGGTCTTCCTGCCTTAAGTTTTGTCTTGAGCAAGTGAAATATATGCTTGATCGGATTGAGATCAGATTGACTTGGCCATTGCAGAATATTCCACTTTGCCTTAAAAAAAACTGGCTTGCTTTTGCAGTAAGTTTTGGATCATGAGCCGTTCCAAGGCTTCTCCATACTTTTTTTACCCATCATTCTGGTACAGATTGATCTTATTTTCATTTGTCCAATAAATGCTGTTCCAGTACTGGGCTGGCTTTTTAGATGTTTTTTGGCAAAATCTGGCCTTTCTATTCTTGAGGCTTATGAATGGTTTGCACCTTGTGGTAAACCCTCTGTATTTGCTCTTGTGAAGTCTTCTGTTTATGGTAGACTTGGATAATAATATGCCTACCCCCTGGAGAGTGTTCTTCACTTGGCTGGATGTTGTGAAGGTTTTTATTTACCATGCAAAATTTCCTACGATCATCCACCACTGTTGTCTTCCATGGATGTCCAGGCCTTTTTGTGTTGCAGAACTCACCTGTACATTCTTTTTTCTCAGAATGTAACCAACTCTTGATTTGGCCACTCTTAACATTCCTGCAATCTCGCCGATGGATTTTTGCATCCCAAGGATGGCCTGTTTAACTTGAATTGAGAGTTATTTTGACTATATGTTGTGGGTTCACAGCAACAGCTTCCAAATGCAAATGCCAAACCTGGAATCAACTCCAGACCTTTTACCTGCTTAATTGATGAAGAAATAACAAAGCAGTAGCCCACACCTGTCCATGAAAGAGCTTTTGAGTCAATTGCCCAATTTCTTTTGGTCCCTTGAAAAAGATAGTGCTAGATATTAAAAGGCTGTAATTCTTACACCCTTCCTCCAATTTGGATGTGAATACCATCTAATAAAAGCTGAGAGACGGCACTTTATTATTTAACTGTAACTTGAATATATTTTGGTAAACAGCCAAAATAACAAAACTTGTGTGTGTGTGTCCAAATATTTCTGGTTACTTTATTAATGATTTACCAGTGCATTAACATACAGTATGTACTGTGCGCAGGAATACACAGTCGTTTTTTATTAATCATGATGATTACAGATAATTATGCAATATATCCCAAATAATTATTTTACATTTTACAGAACTAATTATTAATAATAGTAATCAGTTATTCACATTTTATATTTTTACCTTACAGAAATAATTTAAAAGTGCTTAGGATGCATAGTAACCACAAGGATAATACAAAATAATACTGAAATCCATTATTTTCAATACTGAAATACATATTTTCCAATCTATTAGAAATAGTAATCATTTTCCTTCCACAGCTGTGATCTACATATTAATGTTTGTGTTGGACTGGTTATCTTTACACTGTCCCTACATTTCACGGAAAGAAATCTGCACCATTCTCTTCTACTTCCTTCTCTTATGCATCTTTCTCTTTGGTATGTAGTACTGGTGAAGTATACTTTTCTTCACATTGCCAACACTTCTCGTTGTCTTGGATGCCATTTGGCTGTTGGACATTGCTGTGGCTCGTGGCTGCCTGTGCTTGTGATTGGCTAGGCCAGACTGTTGACTTGCTGGGAAATGTTAATTGATTGTTGTGCACATTATAAATATGCATAGGCTGCTCATCCTGATGACAGGGGAGTTTATTCTGCCATAGACTATTTTGTTAGTATCCATCTGGGGCCTCTGTCCAGTCAATGCAATCATCCTGATCTTGTCCGTAGCAGGAGTTTCACTGGAATATGGCAGGGGCTGTGTTGGGCTGGTAGTGACATGCAGAGGCAGGCATATTCAAAAATAAAGTAAAAAATATATATATATACATGATTTGTCCAGTTGCATACTCTGTACCTTAATCTGGTTCTGGGAGGGATTCACTCCAGGAATGGGAGGCCTTCCAGTCACCTGAGTGATCAGCCACAACCCAGAATATCCTTATGAACTCAGCTCCTCATATTCCAGGTAAACTGGTCTGCAGGAGTGAGACCATGGAGGTGCGAGAACTGGGTCAGGTAATGGAAAATGTCCATTATTTTTAAATTGTGGGGCAGTTAATGAAGAGATGTAATTAAAAGTAGTATGATTGGTAAAGCTTGAAAGTGTCTATAAATGACTTGTTATAAAATATTGATCACCTTTAGAGTGCACTACTTTTGACCAGGGCATTTTGATTACATAACATCAAAAAGTAACAATATTAACAAATTACAGCACAAAATGTATGCATTCTGGAAAAAAATAGTTCATGTCCTGGTTCAAAATGAACACAATACACACTTTTTTGCATTAAATCAGTAAAGATCGCTAAACCCCAACAACAACGGTATTTCAAATTACAAGTATTGAAATTATGATAAAGTTTTATTTAAGCCAGCTGTCCTAACCACTACGCTAGTCTCTAACCACTACGTTATTTAACAATTGGTAGTCGTTTACTCAGACAGTCATTCATTCATTCACACAGAGAATTTTCCTTTTCCTGGGTGGCTTGGTTTGTGGTCTGGCAAAAAATCATACCGATAAAAACTACGTAGCAAAGAGTACTAGGTCTGGGGACTGGACTAAAATCATTATCAACTGTGGGAGATAAGCAGGTAGTCCGGTCGCAGGGAGGCAGCCAAGTTCACTCCCCACTCTACAGTAGGCATGTCATCTGCACCTTGTTTCTGAAGGGTTAAAATTAAGAGACCAATGCATATCGAACGCTTCTGTTCCTCACTCAAATCGTTCCTTTTTTGGAAAGGAAAGAAAAAGGTGCTGTGTTCTCTTAATTTTTTCCTGAGCTGTAGATAATAATGATGTTCATGAACTAGTTGCATTTATCTTTTTCTTTGAACCAGCCTTTTTTGGATGTTTATCTTGTGTTGTTTTACTCTATTGCAGAAACTGTCCATAGACATCAACATCCTTTGCTTTCCCTGTAAAGGAGTCTCTGTGTATCTTCTAGAAGCACTTAGATGTCATCCTTCCCTCCCTCAAACAGAGAAGGGTACACAAGATAATAACATGTAATAACTATAATTTATGATTAATTCCACATTCTACTATAGCACAAAGGTATGTGTGAGTCGATGTGTGTTTTCACCTGCGTGGCAAAGGAAATGGTTGCTTCTGTCTGTGTGTGTGTGTGTGTGTGTGTGTGTGTGTGTGTGTGTGTGCCAACCCAGCCTTAGGGCAGGAAGTAGTGGTGGCTCTGAGGTGCTGCTAGATAATTGCAGGGAGTATTGCGTGAACAGGCCCTCTCCTGCTTCAGCTTTGGGTCAACACCCCAGGGGAACCACCTGGCCCATAGCTGAAAAACAAGGCACTTGAATGCAGCCCAGCTGCTAAACTTGAACGCAACTCTGCTGCCACCCTTTGACAAGGCATACTTGCCCCTAATCAGGCTTTATCAGGAAGAGGATAAAGGGCCTCAGAAAAGCAGTTATTCACAGAAGAACAGAGGACAATCTATGCTCTCTCCCCTCTCGTCCCATGTACCCTGCCTAGTGGTTTGTTTGACGGCAAAGCAAGGCTGTCAGAAGGACTAGGGCTTTGCAGCCAGTTCTTTCTCACAATATTTTCCACACAAGCCTCATTCAACTCAATAACATCTGCTGAGAAGAATCATTTAGAGTAGCCAAATCATTAAAGATCACCGTCAACCTGCCGTAGCTAAGAAACAATGCTCACACGTTGTATTAATGTAACAGATTCTTGTGATATCAATGCATAATATATTCACAACCTGAAGTAATAATTATCATTAGATTAGGTTTTATTTTTTGTTTAAATTATTTCCTACTAAAATAAATGACACAATATATTTTAGTAGGAAATACAAAAATGTTTTGGCGGGGTAGTGTCTTAGTATACGTGGGAGCCATAAGCTTTAATTATAACACGGTCGTTAGTCAATCACAAAACATTTTATTGAGTAGTACAATATTTTTATGCAAAATGTAGGTCCCAATAGTATTGGTAGCAGTACACTAAATATTTTGTATTCATAAAATATTTTTCATAAATACAGGAGTGCATAACTGCACTGTGCCTCATCCTCTCCAGTCACACTTTTGCAACAATCACTCCTCCATGCAGCACATATCAAGCTCATTAATAGTCTTAGGTTTGCACTTGAAAACTGCCCAAAAAGCATAGAATTTCCTAACAGACACCCCATTGTTTGGTTTCATTTTAAATACAACCTTCATTTTCAAAAGTATTGGCACCCCTATGGTTTGCGATGATTAAGGCAACACATACAGGAAGCTGTTTGAGGACCATAGCATTCCACACTGTTGTGCCTGATAAGCTTATTCATAAGCTCAGGACTCTGGGACTTGACACCTCCCTTTGCAATTGGATACTGGACTTCCTGATGAGCAGACCCCAGGTGGTGAGAATGGGCAACCTCACCTCCTCTGGTCTTCGTTTTCAGTCCCCTCTCATACTACCTGTTCACACATGACCGTGTGGCCACACACAGCTCCAACGTGATCCGTAGATTTGCGGACGACACCAACATCCTGGGTCTCATCACCAACAATGACGAGACTGCTTACAGAGAAGAGGTAAGGGACCTGGCTACATCGTGCCAGGACAACAACCTCTCTCTAATTGTTTGCAAGACTAAAGAGATGAGATTGTGGACTTCAGGAAGTGGCAGACCGGGATCACACCCCCATACACATCGCATGCAGCTGAAGAAGGGTCTCCAACTTCAAGCTCCTCAGTATGTTTATCAAAGATGACCTCACCTGGTCCAGGCAAGCAGACTTGGCAGTAAAAACTGCCCAAAGTGACTCTACTTCCTGAGAAGCCTTAAAAAGTTTGACATGTCTGCAAACAATCTCACCAATGTTTACAGGTGCACCATTGAGAGCATTCTCTCAGGCTGCATTACTGCCTGGTACAGCCGCTGCACCACTGCTGATATCAAAGCCCTCCAGAGGGTGGTGAAGCCTGGGAAGCACGTTATCGGCTAACACACACGATGCCTTAGGAAAGCATGGAACATCATAAAAGGCTACAGCCACTGTGATGGAAATTTCATCGTTAGACACTCTTAAAGGAGTAAGAACAGAGACCAAAATTCTCTTGGCACAATTAGCAGTTTATTTGCAAATAGATAGACGCATCAGACGCTTACAGAATAATAATACGAGGAGCCTCTAAAGGAAAATACAATAACGGTTAGTATTTATAACAGTTAAAGGGGTGTGGTATGATGCTGCACATTTGTGCTAACTCAACAGAACATATTCCCTTTGTTTTATTACTACCTAGGCTTCACACAAAGGGCAGGCTGTCCTTCTCCACATGGGTAACCTCTTCAACTCTTTTAGGGCTTGCAGCACACGGACAGCAACGCTGCTCAATTATAATATTGATTGCATGAACATTTCAAATGCTCTGATGACTTTCTATGTACATTCAATAACATTAGCATAGTTTAATGTACATTAATCGTATCAAACTTAGATTTATATTTAATATTTCTATCCATATTTTCTATATACCACCTTCTACACTCTTTGGAATTGCTGCTAGTTTACATTTCTATTTCTGCTTTATATATTTCTTAATACTTGCTTACATTCATAATTGTAATGCCTCATTTATATCATGCAATGAGCAGTCTGTTTACACTGACAATAATAACTACAAAGATAGTTGTTAGATATAGGCTATAATGCTGACTGGCCAGAGAAATACTGTAGTACAAATCCAGCTCCCATCCTCACAGTAATGCTAACACAACATGCCGCCATATCAATATTTAACTGCATCTAACAGCAATCTACAGAAGCACTGAAGCTCAAGCAGTAAAAAAAAAAAATTATATATTTTTTAATACCAAAATTTTAAAAGTCGTTCAAATGACTTAGTATCTCGTTTGAACAAATTTGTAAAAATTTGATCAAAGACCAGGGGCTAATATAGAAAGACCCAGACAAACATTTCTGAATCAAATAGGATGGTTATATTACCCAGAGCCATTATGTATAACATTTCAAGGTGCAGTTTGTGGAGTCTATGAATAGATTAATCTCTGATTATGTACAGGTGCTGGTCATATAATTGGAATATCATCAAAAAGTTGATTTATTTCAGTAATTCCATTCAAAAAGTGAAACTTGTATAATATATACAGTCATTCCACACAGACTGAAATAAAATTGTCATGTGCATATGTCTTCACCCCCTTTGTTATGAAGCCCGATTAAAAGCTCTGGTGCAAACAATTACCTTAAGTAGTCACATAATTAGTGAAATGATGTCCACCTATGTGCAATCTAAGTGTCACATGATCTGTCAGTACATACAGGTGCAGGTCATATAATTAGAATATCATCAAGAACTTGATTTATTTCAGTAATTCCATTCAAAAAATTAAACTTGCATAATGTATAGTCATTCCACACAGACTGATATATTTCAAGTGTTCATTCCTTTTAATTTTGATGATTATAACTGACAACTAATGAAAACCCCACAATCAGTAGCTCAGAAAATTTGAATATTTTGAAAAGGTTCAATATTGAAGACACCTGGTGCCACACTCTAATCAGCTAATTAACTCAAAACACCTGCAAATGCCTTTAAATGGTCTCTCAGTCTAGTTCTGTAGGCTACACAATCATGGGGAAGACTGCTGACTTGACAGCTGTCCAAAAGACGACCATTAACACCTTGTACAAGGAGGGCAAGACACAAAAGGTCATTGCTAAAGAGGCCGGCTGTTCACAGAGCTCTGTGTTCAAGCACATTAATAGAGAGGCGAAAGGAAGGAAAAGATGTGGTAAAAAAAAAAGTACAAGCAATAGGGATAACCGCACCCTGGAGAGGATTGTGAAACAAAACCCATTTAAAATTGTGGGGGAGATTCACAAAGAGTGGACTGCAGCTGGAGTCAGTGCTTCAAGAAATACCCCGCACAGACATGGGTTTCAGCTGTTGCATTCCTTGTGTCAAGCCACTCTTTAACAAGACACAACATCAGAAAAGTCTCGTCTGGGCTAAAGACACAAAGGACTGCACTGCTGCTGAGTGGTCCAAAGTTATGTTCACTGATGAAAGTAAATTTAGCATTTCCTTTGGAAATTAAGGTCCCAGAGTCTGGAGGAAAAGAGAAGCACAGAATCCACATTGCTTGAAGTCCAGTGTAAAGTTTCCACAGTCATTGATGGTTTGGGTTGCCATGTCATCTGCTGGTGTTGGTCCACTGTGTTTTCTGAAGTCCAAGGTCAATGCAGCCATCTACCAGGAAGTTTTAGAGCACTTCATACTTCCTGTTGCTGACCAACTTTATGGAGATGCAGATTTCTTTTTCCAACAGGACTTGGCACCTGCACACAGTGCCAAAGCTACCAGTACCTGGTTTAAGGACCATGGTATCCCTGTTCTTAATTGGCCAGCAAACTCGCCTGACCTTAACCCTATAGAAAATCTATGGGGTATTGTGAAGAGGAAGATGCGATACGCCAGACCCACAATGCAGAAGAGCTGAAGGCCACTATCAGAGCAACCTGGCCTCTCATAACACCTGAGCAGTGCCACAATCTGATCGATTCCATGCCATGCCGCATTGCTGCAGTAATTCAGGCAAAAGGGGCCCCAACAGAGTAGTGCATGATGTACATGCTCATACTTTTCATGTCCATACTTTTCAGTTGGCCAACATTTCTAAAAACCCTTTTTTGTATTGGTCTTAAGTAATTTTCTAATTTTCTGAGATACTGATTTGGGGATTTTCATTAGTCAGTAATAATTACCAATATTAAAAGGAATGAACACTTGAAATATATCAGTCTGTGTGGAATGACTGTATAAATTATGCATGTTTAACTTTTTGAATGGAATTACTGAAATACATCACAGTATATATACAGCACCTGTATATATAGTGTGTATTAAATTCACTTTCCTATTGTGAGTTTTTTTAGCGTATTTTTTTCCCCTTCAAAGATTTCAGTTTGTTTTTCAATTGAATTGTTCACGTTATAGGTCATATTAGTATATAGAGTGGGGAGAACAAGTATTTGATACACTGCTGATTTTTCAGGTTTTCTTATTTACAAAGCATGTAGAGGTCTGTCATTTTTATCATAGGTACACTTTAACTGTGAGAGAAAATTTCATTTGCATTTTATTGCATGACATAAGTATTTGATACATCAGAAAAGCAGAAATTAATATTTCGTACAGAAACCTTTGTTTGCAATTAAAGAGATCATACATGTCCTGTAGTTCTTGACAAGGTTTGCACACACTGTAGCAGGGATTTGGGCCCACTCCTCCATACAGACCTTCTCCAGATCCTTCAGGTTCTGGGGCTGTCGCTGGGCAATACAGACTTTCAGCTCCCTCCAAAGATTTTCTATTGGGTTCAGGTCTGGAGACTGGCTAGACCACTCCAGGACCTTGAGATGCTTCTTACGGAGCCACTTCGTAGTTGCCCTGGCTGTGAGTTTCGGGTCGTTGTCATGTTGGAAGACCCAGCCACGACCCATCTCCAATGCTCTTACTGAGGGAAGGAGGTTGTTGGCCAAGATCTAGCGATACATGGCCCCAGTTCAAACAGTTGCAGTTAATACAGGTAATGAGTGGAGAACAGGAGGGCTTCTTAAAGAAAAACTAACAGGTCTGTGAGAGCCGGAATTCTTATAGGTTGGTAGGTGATCAAATACTTATGTCAAGCAATAAAATGCAAATTAATTATTTAAAAGTAATACAATGTGATTTTCGGGGGGTTTGTTTTAGATTCCATCTCTCACAGCATCATCACCATTAGAAAACATATAACTGACTCCTCAAATAATTACAGTCCCCAAAATCTTAGTTGTCCTGAGAATATCCTGAACCTACCTAAACAGGTGTCATTGGGGACACTGGAACTTTTTTATCCCGTATCGCTCGACACATTAACTACATTTGTAATGAGTACTAAAGCCACAAATTGTTAGCTAGACCCGATTCCAACTAAATAACTCAAGGAGCTATTTGCGGCGCTAGGTCAGCCAATGTTGAAAATAATAAATTGCTCCCTTACCTCCGGATGTGTACCAAACTCACTGAAAATAGTGAAAATTAAGCCTATTTTAAAAAAATCTAATCTGGATCCAGACACTTTAAACAACTACAGGCCAATATCGAACCTCCCATTCCTCTCAAAAATCTTAGAAAAATGTGTTTCCCAACAACTGAACTCTTTCCTGAAGACAAATAACATTATTGAAATGCTCCAGTCCAGTTTCAGACCCCATCATAGTACTGAGACTGCACTTGTGAAGGTAACAAATGATCTTCTAATGGCCTCAGCCAAAGATTCCGCATCCGTCCAGTTGCTTCTTGATCTTAGTGCTGCTTTTGACACTATTGAACAGTCCCTTTTCTTAGAGGGACTGGAAACCCATATTGGGCTACGTGGGAATGTTCTAGACTGGTTTAAATCGTATTTATCTGAAAGATATCAGTTTGTATGTATGGATGGTATATCCTCTGACAAAACAAAAGTATGTTTTAATGTTCCTCAAGGCTCGGTTCTGGGCCCTTTATTGTTCACTATATATGCTGCCTCTTGGAGATGTTAATTTTCACTGCTATGCTGATGACACACAGTTATATATTTTGATGAAGCATGGAGAAATCCCCAAATTAACTACTTTGGAAGCATGTGTTTCAGATATTAGGAAGTGGATGACAGAGAACTTCCTGCTTTTAAACTCAAGAAAATCAGAAATGCTCATTTTAGGATCTCACTGTGAACCTCGATGGCTGCATTGTCGTATCTCGGCGTTTTCCTCGACCCTGACCTCTCCTTTGATGAACATATAAAATATATCTCAAGAGTTGCTTATTTTCATTTTCCGAACATTGCATAAATCAGAAACTTTTATCAATAAATAAACTTCAGTTAGTGCTGCACACGGCTGCTAGAATCCTAACTAGAACTGTTTTCTGTCGTTTTAAACTTAGGAGGACATGAGGTCTTAACCCATATCTGCGGAGTACCAGGCTTGACTCGTTGCGGTCCCTGTCCAAAGTCCTCCTGGTTGTGTTGCAGATCAAGATGATACCTGACGATTTCAGCTGCCACTCTGCTGAACCCCCCTCCCCCCTGTCTGTCCCTGTCCATCTGGTCATGCCTCCGATCTGGACTAGGTTTAAATAGACTCTGGGCTTAGCCCGAACTTTTACAGTTTGTACTCTTAATATGTTCACCAGGAACAGCCAGAAGAGGACTGGTCACCCCTCTGAGCCGGGTTCCTCTCTAGGTTTCTTCCTAAATTTCAGCACTCTTAGGGAGTTTTTCCTAGGCACTGAAGTTCATCACTACTGTTGTTTGCTCCCTGGGGTTTAAGGCCGGGTGTTTTGGGAAAGCACTTTGTGACAACTGCTGATGTAAAAAGGGCTTTATAAAATAAATTTGATTTGATTGGTTTAGTAATATGATTTTTTTCAAAAAGTAATAGGTGGACCTTGTCATGTCATTCAGATTACATGTTATGACGGCTGCTTCGCGTTATGCTTCGTGCTCTCTCCCTCTCCAGGGCCTAATTGTGATGCTAGACGACTGGGTCAGAGCATCTCCAAAATTGCGGACCTTGTGGGGTGAACCGGCGTCATCTATATCGGTGAACCGCCATCAGTGTCATGGGCGGCCAAGGCCACACCTACAATGGGCACGTGAGCATCAAAACTTAACCATGGAGCAATGGAGGAAGGTGGCCTGGTCTGATTAATCAAGTTTCCTTTTACATCACGTGGATGGCCGGGATTGTGTGCTTCGCTTACCTAGAGAACACATGGCACCATTATGCATTAAGGGAAGTACAAGCCGGCGGAGGCAGTGTGATGCTTTGGCAATGTTCTGCTGGGAAACATTGGGTCCTGCCATTCATGTGGATGTTACTTTCACACCTATCAACTACCTAAGTATTGTTGCAGACCATGTGCACCCTTTCATGGCAACGGTATTCCCTGATGACATTGGCCTCATTCAGCAGGCTAATGCACCTTGCCACAAAGCAAAATTGGTTCAGGAATGGTTTGAGGAACACAACAATTTCAAGCTGTTGACTTGGTCTCTAAATTCTACAGGTCTCATTCCAATCGGGCATCTGTGGAATGTACAAGACAGGCCCAATCCATTCAGGCCCTACGTTGCAACTTACAGGACCTAAAGGAGCTGCTGCTATTGGCTAGTTGCCAGATACCAAAACACACCTTTAGAGGTCTAGTATGAACTGTACTAGACCTCCATGTCTTTCTTCTTTTCTGCAATGTTGCAAATGTGTATAAGAAATAACCCTCTGGGATATATTTCCTATCCAGTTTGAAAACGGAGTTGAAGCCTTTAATGAGTGTGTGTTGGGAGGTTTATTGTAATTTAGCATCCCAAAAAATCTAGTGCTAAGTGCTAAGGCTGAATTTGAACTGTTTTTGAAATACGTTAATTTCCAGACTTGGCCTTCTTCAAACAAATTCTCAGTAAGCACCTGGACTTTTCTTGCAATAAAATAATGTTTAAGTCATACCCTTGTATATTTGTCTATATCTAATCTATCATTTTAATTTATTTATTAAAGAGCAGGGAAAGCATATGCATGAACAATGATTTTCGGGAATTTAACGAGTACATTTAATATTTGGATGCAAATAGTGCTAATATTTGCTGTACTTGGCTAATATTGTACAACTTTTTGTTGTACTGTAGATACACAGAATCCATGATGTTGTGTTCTTCCGTTCAAAATGACAGCTTAGTACAAAGTACAACAAACTAGGGCAAGAATAACAGGTTTTTCAACACTGCCTGCCAGCCACTCATCTTCCCCACTACAAAAGACAATGAACACCTATCAGTAGAAAACAACAACAAGGAGACTATTATTATTATAAGAACAATGGTATTTTGTGTTTTATGGATCATTCGTTGTAGATGAAAACCTTCAATCGATATTATACAGTTCCAAAGAATGGAATCTGCACTTGTTCATACACCTGTGCACCTCTTTACCACCTCTCTCTCACACTTTCTGTCTCACCCCACACACCCTTTCTCTCTCAATATCTTCTCTCTTTATCTCACTCCCTCTCCCCATACAATTGTGTTTCAGCATTCTGTATCGCTTCTGGCACCACCTGCTACAGGGACAGAGATAAAGCACACAGAACACCTGCATAACCTTCCCTCCAGTCAGCAAACTAGCCAACCAGCCACGTCTGTCTCTAAAGGCAAGCTATTACACAACCCCCCTCCCCCATTTTGCTATTCTTTTTGATGTACAAATATTAAAGATCTGAGGGAGTCATGGTTTGAGATCACTTTACTCTCTATAAAGGTAACTGGGATTATTTTCGTTCTC
Organism: Esox niger; assembly: GCA_016801105.1. Classification (NCBI taxonomy): domain Eukaryota; kingdom Metazoa; phylum Chordata; class Actinopteri; order Esociformes; family Esocidae; genus Esox; species Esox niger. Next base: position 67,974 of record JACXGJ010001239.1, read on the forward strand.
TTACAGCTGGCTGCACATAGATTTTTTTAATACATTTTTTATAATAGGCCAATTTTTATGTGTTTACTCTATATTATAGCAAAATACTGTATAGCTAAATAACCTATATATTAGAAGTGGTCTGTTCCAAGTAACCACCAGTCCAGTTCGGTGTAGTTCAACATGATGGCTGGTCTTGGAGAATGCATAATAGGAAGTGATTAGGCTTGGATAAGCGAGAGAGAGAAAACCCTCATGAAACCAGGCTACCTGATCAATAGTGTCTCAGGATGAGTTCTGTAAAGCACAATATTCCCTATACAGCCCTGGTTGCTACGGGTTGTGGTCAATTAAGTTACTTTGGTGGCTAATTGGGACTAACCACAGTATGTTTTGTTTCATTATGAGGTGGTTTTGTTTCACACAGTACAAATTATGCTACACATTCAGGTTGATGGCCATTTAATGTCAATACGATATCTTTGTCTTCACTGTATCACTGCTTTTAGATTGTGAAAAAAAAGAAAATGAGACAATAATATAATGACTGGGTTTTCCTAGATCTATGTAAACTAAGAGAATTACATTAAGGCAATACAACTGAAGTTGCTACTTATTTTGGCCAATGTATCGGCAATAGTAAATGGTTAGTTCACAATTTCCATCAAATGAACTTGATAATGTAAAAACACAACTTTGTGTATCTGAAATGCAATTTACATAAATGCTTTTTTTGTATTTAGTAGATTTCTGTGTTCGGTGCCAAGGACATTGCTGTAGGTGGGTGTCTTAATATATTCCAGAGCATTTTTGCCTTGTTTACTCTTTGTCTGAAATGTATAATCAAGTCTGAACTGTGGGGCTGTTTCGTTGCTACAGGATAGGAGGGGCACAGTGTGAGATGACTGGTAATGAGAAAAAGCCGCGGGAAACATCCTGAGTTTGTCCCAAATGGCACCCTATTCCCTAAAGTGCATTATGTCTGAGTGTGCTTTAATTAGGGGAATAGGGTGGAATTTGGAGCACAAATCCTGCTTTTAGGGTAGTCAAACTAGCAGGAGCATCAGGAATGATGAAGATAGACCAGTTGGGTAATGATTGAATGGGGGTAGATGAAGGTTGGGGAGCACTGGAAGATATGCCTGGAACTGATAAAGAGGGGTTTTGAGGGAGCTGGATAGAAAGCAGGATAGCGGTTGAACTTTTTAAAACGCTGCATAATGCTAAAGCTCCCATTGGCTGGCTGGCCTTCTCTGAGCGTCACACCACATTTTATAACAAAATGTATCCTTGAAACATGCTGTAACAAAGCACCCCCAATGAAAGTCTCTTTCTGATTGGGATACAGCAACATTCTGGTGTTACCTGTCCGCAATTTCATCCATCCAGGGATCAAAAGCACATCAAATCACACAGATTTAACATGGATTTAGGCAATGCTCCATCAAATCTATGGCTTCCATAGGCAATTTTGTATTTTTGATCCGTATAATCAACATTTGGATACCTTTCATGTAGTATATGTCCTTAGCACTCAGGACGGTCCTTGTTTGGCTTTACAGTCAAACTGCTATAGAATACCTCAAATAAAGTCATCTTCTTGAAGAAGTTTATATAAAATGGAGTAAATCTCTGATGTATTTGATTGTCATCGACTGATTATTTGTGTTTGTTGGGGAAAAAATGATTTGGTCATTATAAAAAACAATACAAACCCTGAACTTCAAACAATTCCAGATATTTCAGTTTGCTCTCAATGTCGAAAGGTTCAACACAATCAGAGTGTTGGGGGTTTCGCTATCTGCAGCCATGAGCAAGTAATTTACAACCTTACCCAAGGCTGTCTCTGAACTGTGCATTTAGCAGACTGAAAAGCTGGTTATTACTGACGTGTGAGAGACATTGTGTTATTTTCCAGGACTTGAGGTGAGAGGTAGGAAATAGGTCTGTAGTTTGATAGGAGGTATGTTTCAGGCAAAGGGTTTCAGGAGCATAGAGGTGATGGTGGCCATCTTCAATACAAATGGTACCTTTCCAGTGTTACAGAACTTACATACTAATAGATTAGTAACAAGTTGTATAAGAGTTGGTTAGCATAGAATGGACTGTGATTTTGGAGTACTAACACAGCATCACCAAAATTGACATACACTCACTTAAAGGATTATTAGGAACACCATACTAATATTGTGTTTGACCCCCTTTCGCCTTCAGAACTGCCTTAATTCTACGTGGCATTGATTCAAACAGGTCCTGAAAGCATTCCTTAGAAATGTTGGCCCATATTGATAGGATAGCATCTTGCAGTTGATGGAGATTTGTGGGATGCACATCCAGGGCACAAAGCTCCCGTTCCACCACATCCCAAATATGCTCTATTGGGTTGAGATCTGGTGACTGTGGGGGCCATTTTAGTACAGTGAACTCATTGTCATGTTCAAGAAACCAATCTGAAATTATTCGAGCTTTGTGACATGGTGCATTATCCTGCTGGAAGTAGCCATCAGAGGATGGGTACATGGTGGCCATAAAGGGATGGACATGGTCAGAAACAATGCTCAGGTAGGCCGTGGCATTTAAACAATGCCCAATTGGCACTAAGGGGCCTAAAGTGTGCCAAGAAAACATCCCCCACACAATTACACCACCACCACCAGCCTGCACAGTGGTAACAAGGCATGATGGATTCATGTTCTCATTCTGTTTACGCCAAATTCTGACTCTACCATCTGAATGTCAACAGAAATCGAGACACATCAGACCAGGCAACATTTTTCCAGTCTGTCCAATTTTGGTGAGCTCTTGCAAATTGTAGCCTCTTTTTCCTATTTGTAGTGGAGATGAGTGGTACCCGGTGGGGTCTTCTGCTGTTGTAGCCCATCCGCCTCAAGATTGTGTGTGTTGTGGCCTCACAAATGCTTTGCTGCATACCTCGGTTGTAACAAGTGGTTATTTCTGTCAAAGTTGCTCTTCTATCAACTTGAATCAGTCAGCCCATTCTCCTTTGACCTCTAGCATCGACACGGCATTTTCGCCCACAGGACTGCCGCATACTGGATGTTTTTCCCTTTTCACACCATTCTTTGTAAACACTACAAATGGTTGTGCCTGAAAATCCCAGTAACTGAGCAGATTGTGAAATACTCAGACCGGCCCGTCTGGCACCAACAACCATGCCATGCTCAAAATTGCTTAAATCACCTTTCTTTCCCATTCTGACATTCAGTTTGAAGTTCAGGAGATTGTCTTGACCAAGATACACACCCCAAAATGCATTGAAGCAACTGCCATATGATTGGTTGATTAGATAATTGCATTAATGAGAAATTGAACAGGTGTTCCTAATAATCCTTTTGGTGAGTGTACATTGGTGGTAGGGTAGGAGCCATAGTGTGGTAGGGGTTCTGTCAGAAGGTTTGTAAAAATGTTGTGTGATAAGGACCTTTTAATATGTACCATCCAGTGGATATGTAGCGTCGTCAATTGATATGTGCAGCGTGCAGTTGAGCTGCACAATTCAGGCTTGGGAAGCAGTAAACCATTTTGACAATGTCATGATTATGGAAATCACCTGCAGCGAACGCACAACAATAACCAGTCAACAGGTCTGAATCTCAGTTTGCATAATTGCATACTATATAGCAGAGACGTCAATTGCAATTAATGGATAGGGGCTAAGCCTCGTTTTGTGGGGTCTGGGCAGACTCCCCCAAACATATTTTCATCAAGTATTTTAGAGTAAAAACGGGTGTAAAATCTTTTCAAATAAGGTTATTTTTGGTCACGGATGGCTAAAAGTATACCTGTCTCATAGTTTGGGTTAGACAAGGATCTAATATGGTTTCTATTTCATCCAAATAAAGAAATGACAAATTACAAAGGAGTCCACTCTGTCCTTATCCATCCAACACCAACAAAAGGTACATTAACTGTAAATTATAGTTTATAGTAAATGAACATCTATATTCATTACATATTCTTTTCCTAAACAAGATGTTAGATTAATTCTGAATAATTTCCAAAACAGATTTAGTCATCAGCCCATTCATCTTGGAATTTAGTCACACAAAAAAATCGATCAGAATTAAAAAAGAAACATTTAATAACTGGATCTCACTTCCTCTGAACAGAATACATTGCAATACAGTTTAGTTCCATTAATCAAAGTTCTGTTACCCACATAATTTTCTAAAATCAATTGATGAGGATAGTTGGATAAGTAGAAGAATAAACACTTAATTAAATAGATCCTGTGGTCTGGTGGGAATGTTCCCACCTGCATATGTAACATCCTGATTCAATCCCCCTTGGACTTTCCAGTTTGTGTCTCTTAGCTATCTTTATCCAGTCGCTGCTAATAGAGCTATCGCCCAACTAAATGTATCTATTCTGTCTTACTACAAATGTCAAAATCCAATTAACATAAAAGTGACGTTTTATGTACATGGACGTGCACTCCAGAAAAAAAAATATATTATGTAGTGAATACAAAACTATATATTTTTTCTGAATCATATCAAAACATATATAGTCATTGTTTCCTCTAAATAAAGCCATGAAGCGACAATGTTTTAAAACACAAATGAATTATCTGAGCTCTAAAAAGTTAGCTTGAAGACTTTAAACCCAAATTAACATGTTTCTGTGAACTGCACATATTTTTGTAAGTTTTTTGTTGTAACAGAATAATTGAATATTGCAAATCAGTTACTTATGGGAGCTAGCTTCAGATGAGTAAGTTAGGTTCAAGGCAACAAACACATTTGAACATACTGCTACTGTCACGTCTCCGCCTGCGAGAGCCCGCCGAGGCGGGCGCCCGCGCTCCTGAGTCACCAGCACGCACCTGTTCTCACACCTGTCTTCAATCACCACTCATGCACCTGTCTCCACTCACCTCGTCACCTTGCACTACAAATACAACTCCCTGCCACTTCTTCCCTGCCAGATCAATGGTTCATACTCGCATGCCACATCTCGCTATCGCCCTATTCCTGTGTACCGTCCGATTGCCGGTCCCCGACTATTCTGCCTACGTCCTGCCTGTGCTTTTGCTCTCCGCCTGAGTTCTGATCTCCTGCCTGTCCCCGATTGCTCTGTCCGCTCCCTGACTGTACTTCTGCCGACCGAACGTGTACCGACCTCCTGCCTCCCTTTGACTGCTCTGCCTTCTGCTTGCTGGTGCCTTCGTCCTGGTTACGTGAGAAGTCTCACTGCCCGTGCCCGACTCCTCTCCCTCCCTCTCTCTCTCCCTCACTTCCACAGTCCGCACTTGGATCCTTACCTGCTGCCCTTACCAGCTACATGAACACGGTTCTATACAATTTTATTTTATACAATGTGTGGCAGAGACTTGAACATAGAAATTACGCTTTGTGCAAACGCCCTCAAGCGTTCCCTTTGGAACAACCATGGAGTCTGGCGTAAATTTAAGGCTTGTGGATGCATCATGGACATTAGAAAAACTACTTCATGGTGTCAGAGCAAGTGACATAACTAATTTAAATGCTGTTACTGACTAACCATTTCACGCCCGTATCATACGCATACTTCTGATTGGGTACTATGACCATGATCTTTTTTAACTGGCTGCAGAGTTCAATTTGGCACTGCAATAGGATTGATGTGAGTACTCCCGCATGCCCACACTCACACTGCAACCCAATTCCCTGCAGATGTGCAACAGAATAAATATTAAATGATATCCTGCCTGTTGATTAAAAATCTATACAATTCAAACTGTTGATTCAACCTTTTTCCACTATCTACTATCATGTTTTTTTTGTTGTTTTGAGTTATCGGTTCAAATCAGACCCAAGATGATAAATAGTAACAATTGACATGTTACCTAAAAAAATAATGTACATAAGTCTATTCTTTGCTCATCTAAAATTATTTAATTAATATTTGTATAGAGTGTAGTTCATAGTGAGGACATTTTAAGTGGTAGAATATATCACTCATTTTCCATCCCAATTTAATATTTTTCTTTTGTGGACAAAATATATTTTGGTTAACACTTTCTGCTAAGATGCCACTTAATACTACGTAACTTAAATGTAAATACATATTAACAACCTGACAACAATGTATTACTACAAGTTTTACATTGTAGTTACAAAATAATAATAATTAATCGATATAGGTTATTACACTTATGAAAAAACTAAAGGTAATCGCAAACAACCTGTAGAATGCTATTCCAAATGTGTAATTACACATTAGTTTTTAGGTAATTGAGGACTGCTTATACCTCATGCAACCGCTAGGGAAAATTAACGAGGACAGAACCATAATGTTTGGGGAGTAGGTCAGGCGATCTTCTCTAATCTTATGGAGAAACCACAACAAATAAGCACAATCATTGTGTTATATTATTTATCCTGTTTTACAGGTTTTGTAGTGACAAACACTAATTCTTCATAATCAAGAGTGATTTTACATTGTGACAACAATATTTTTGGTAGTAATTGAATTAGGAAGTATATAACTTTTATTGAATTTGGGTGTGCTAGCTTGTTTGGGCAATCAGAAAAGCTAGCAATGCTAACATCATATGCAAGCAAAAAGGGGTATGGGCCCATTGAGTTTTTACTTATATATTCTACTCATGAATGTTTTGAGAATGTTTGTTTGTATTGTAATTAAGATGTTATCATTATTTTAACAAGATTCAGGTTTTTCTACCTTAAAGCAGTTATTGAAATGCAGTTTAATGGCCTCCAGATAGTGTTTTATTGTCTGCCTTCCTGGTCCCACGTCTTGGACCTGTAACAGATTATTGGATTTCTCATAAACTGATTATTCCTTGGTAGGTAGACATTCATTTCAAATGTAATTAGATTGTATTTACGTAGGTTATTTGCTTTATGTTTCACTTTCTCATAAATTGCTTATTCCTGGTTAGGTATATTTTAATACAAAATTGAACTACATTATTACAAAAGTATTACAAAGGTTTCAGCTTTTTGGTTCACTCTCATAAGTAGGTAATTCCTAGGTAGGTAAATATTAATTACAAATTAAATATTCTTACATAACATTAGGTTGAAGAAAACATTGCAGCCAGGCAGTAAGCATGGAAAGTTAGCCTGCAGTGTTTTTCTCAGTTAAGACTCATTACACTTGCCTCTGGAATCTGGATGGCAGGCTGGAAAGCTATGTTTTTGGGTCTGCAACAAGCTGTAAGAGGGACAACCACCGTTAGGATTAGCTAGAGACAACATCTTCAGTGTAGCCAGTGACGCTGACATGGGGGACAACCGGTAACGTCCTGGGCCCAGGCCTGGGGGGGCCCATTTGGTTGGCTTAAATATAACTATTTATTAGTCTATCTTGGTATTTAGTACTTCCTAGCTAAAACATTAAACAATAAATATTTATGACGTGTTTTATGAACAGTAACATCATTGCTATTCATACATTTTTTGGTCCTGTAGTTTGGGTGCTAAACGTTCAATATGGTACTGGGCCCTGAGATTCCTGTCACCGTCCCTGAGTGTAGCAATTCATATGATGCAACAGAGCCAACTGCAAGAGTGTTATTCCAATGTTTTATTTACTTGTGTAACAAGATATGTAATTACTAAAATGAAAGTTGGTGTAGTTAAACATTTGGAATAGCATCCTACAGGAGGTTTTGTAATTACCTATTGTTTTTCCACAAGTGTAATAACCTATATCAATAAATAATTATTCTATTGTAAATACAATATAAAACCTGCGGTATTACATTGTTGTTAATACTGTTCGTAATAAATATTTAGATCGCAGTTACATTGTAATAGGTGTCAACTTAACAGAAAATGTTATATTTTGCAAATATTTTATTTAACTATGATTTCCTGGAACTAGAGTATGTTCTACATCCCCATATGTTGATATTATGATCACAGTCACATCTTTTATGATCCTTGTCAATTCATCATGCATAAATCAAACCTAGTAAAATGATCAATGAAATACAATTGATTTCATTAAGATATTTATAAATTAACCGTACACGCCTTTGTGTATGCCTTTGTAAGTATGCTTGTGTGTGTTCTTATGTTTGTTAGTGAGAAAAAAATGTGAGGAGCTTGAGAGGAGGAAGTGAGAAAAAGATAAAGAGACGAGAGGTTTACAGATAGCTTCACATTCGGTCACCTAATCACTGCAAACATGAATGCATTTGTGGCATGTTGTACTGATCTTACAGACTTGGAAAGCCCCCTGGGAAAGATGAGGTAAGGAGTCAGTTTGAACGGCACAAAGAGCAATGGTGATGTTCACAGAGGCTGGGTTTCTTGAAAATTGCAGTCTTTGAATGATTTCCCTGCTCTTGAACATACATGCTTGTGTTATGACATTTTCTAGTGTTCCATCCGTGGGTGAACCTCAGCTCAGAGCACAAATGCAGAGACATTTAATATATTATATGAGGTGACTAAAGGCCAACGGGTTATCATCCGCTTACAACTGTACAGCCCACTGACCTTGTCCCAAAGTTTCCAGACCTCCTTTGTGTGAGTGTGTTTTTGTTCATGTGTTTACGAGTAGTGAGACCATCAACTGGAACTTCACTCTGCAGAATTCTTAAGAATGTTTCTCTGAAAAGAGGTCCACTTTAAACCCACCTAAAAAAGTGTTATTGTTTTCTCTGTGTTTGTCTGGATTGCCTCAAATGAAATTCCTTCTTGTGGACATTAACCCTTAGTTAAGGTGAAGGTTGTAAGTAGTAGTGTCAGGCTGTTGAATATGTATTTTGGGGTATTTCTGTTTATTTCTGTAAAAACAGAGGATTTTTTATGATAAGCAGTAGTACACTGGCCATTAAGTCTCAAGTGTCTCATCCGTTTGGACACACTCATTACCAATGTTACCAATCCTGAAAACATCACTTTGCTACAACTGATTAAAGGGCAGATTCTGTAAGCTACCGTCAGGAAGACAAGGAGGACGAAGGAGGTTAAGGACATACAAACGTAAGTCAGCAGTGTCTGGGCTAGCGTACTTGTCTTATACAACTGTGTACAGGGATCAAAGCCTACTCGCCATGACAAGGACTGTAAATCCATTACTAAAAATACTTGCCAATCCGCCTGGATTACGCTTAGCGTGCTAGCCAAGTGAACATAGTGCATGCTATAATTCTCAAATTAAACAGTCAAGCACACACTTGGGCCAGCCTGTAGAAATTAGTAAACAGTCTGAAACAACGTCATATTACTCGAATGTATTAAAAAGTAGAAAACTAAATTGTAATATGAGTATTACGTATATCTTCTTTTTCGATTATGATAGTTTTAACATTAAAACGTCACTTTGCGCTGGAACTGTAATCTTAGAAATAAATAATAGTTTGCTAAAAAGCATCATTACTTGCATGGAGTGTAAACAAAAGGTTTGGGTGAAAACGTGCCGATTTGCGAGTGCTAATCGATCAACCATCACAATGGTGCTCATGTGCGTGCGTATTCAACCAACGTTAATGTCTTACGTTAATGATTTTGTTATAAATGTCAGAAAGCCCACACGTGAGGTCTGAGTAAAGAGTCAGTAATTTATGTTGCACATCGTGTGTTATTTGTGCAGACAGTGTGCAGTCGTTTTCATTTATTGCATATTCGTATAGTTTACTGTATAGCTGTATTTCCTTATGATAAATAACATTATTAGTGTTTGTTTGATACAATTGCAAGCCGTTTTATTAGTCGGCTTTCATTCACAGTGAGTGCCATCATGAACAAGAGGAAGGGTGGCAGTGACATTCATCAGTTTTCTGGGCAGCCTCAGAAAAGAAATGTTGAGAACAGTGAGAAAATAAGTAAACCAACCAGATGATTAAAGTATGCAGTAGCACAAGAGCTGAGTCAATGTTTATTTATATAATAATCATTGCCATTCAGATCAGAATTAGTTAGTAATCCATTCCTGAACCTCATGGGAAGAAACCTTTTTATTGATATTTCTTTCATGTTCACACTTGTGTGTTCAGAATAAAGAGAGAAAGAGAGTGCATGATGATGCCAACAGGGTAGGGAGAGCAGGTGACATGGAGGTGAGTGAGAAAAGGAGCAAATATTTATGATCAATCTGAAATTGCCATGTTGGTGCTTTTCCGACAACATTGGTCCCAATGGGGTGCAATTTGGGACCGGTGTAGCCAACTACACATAATGTAATGTTTCTGCAATTGTATACCTAGTTACTACATTAACATAATTTAATCGCAATGATGGGGCAATGCAAGGACCGCATGCTCAGCTGATCCGCAGCAACTGCAGGCTTGCTGTGCCAGTTTATCCAACGTCCTTTCTCCCTCACTTCATTACGGACACCTGTTTTGTTGATTATTGCCCGCACCTGTTTCCCTGATCACCGACTCAATTTCAGTTCCTGCTTCCCCACTGTGTCCTGTTGGTCTTTGTTTAGGGTTACCCCATCTGTACCATTGTTTCATTTGTTCCTGTTCTGTCTCATGTTGTGCTTTTTTATTAAATTGTGTCCTACACCATCCTTCAGCGTTACAGTTACAATGTTACAACGTAGGGATTGAGGCTTGGTGCATAATACATTAGAGTAAGGTGTTGTGTAATATGACTGGTTGGTAGATTATTAAGCCAATGCCGATAACGCTGGGAATTTCTCCTGACTTAAATATTTGTTAATGAGCGCCAGGTTTGAAGGACTGTATCCACCAGTGTCTAGAATCAATATTAACTAGACATTTCGTTGCAACTGAAGCAGTTATCCTAGCATGCACTATTATGCCCAAGAGACCCTTGCCTCCTGTCAATTAATCACCATCATTACCATCATCTTTCAAAAGTTTAGCTTGTCTATAGCATGTGATAATAAGCTTGAGTATTTCTAGATTTAGATTTTATTTCCCACACGTCAATTTATGTCATAGGTTGTGGCGGCAATTGATGACCTATGAACTAATACCGAAAACTGGCAAAACCCCAGGACTACTTCTCTAATTGGATGCAACCATTGGATACACCTACATGGAAAGACCATGCCAGTATGGGTGTGGTGGTGGAATAGCAACATTGCATTAACAAACCATCACAACAAATGCAGTAACTATTCCCACCCACTCCTCATTTGAGCACCTTGCTTTTAAATTGTCTGACCATAAACCTCTGGTCACTGCTGTCATTTATACCCTTTCAGCTGTTGTTAGTCTGTTGAGTGTCAAAAGATAAATCTGGTAAAACTGAATATTGACATGATTTCCTGCATTTCTTTCTGAATCATCAGAATTTCAGCTCTGTGCCATTGCACCATCCGTTCTGTTACTGGGTGATTTCAACATCCATGTCAGCTCTACTGACTGCAAAACCAGAATTGAACATTCTTCAATATTTCAATATTACTGAACAGAGATTTCCCCATCGTCAGAGAAGGACATGCACTGGACGTGGTCTGCACTTCTGGCATCACCATAAGTAACCTGAAGCACTTTGAATACCAATAGAAGCGCGATACAAGTTATTATTATTATTACTTGAAAATGTAAATTAGCAGTTTAAGCAGAAAAACTAAACATTTAATTCAGACCAGACATGCTGTTCTTGGCTCATGAAGAATAAACGCTTATAATTACTACTCGACTGGAGATGAATGAAGTTGGTAGTATTGTAATTGGATTGCTGGCTTTAGACACCAGCCAGCTAAGACTCCCTGGATATCATGTCCTTCTATACAAGGATTTTTTCAAGGCTATGGCATGGAACGAACCAGGGATATTTCTGGTTTGGAAACTGGAATGCACTGGAATATTTTAGAACACAGGAGAATCATTGTCATCATTATATTGGTGAAATTCAGGAAATGTTTTAGATAATCTAATCCTTCAGCTATCAATCATCATTCTGGATTAAGGGAATGTTCTGGAATCTTGATTCTCAGACACAACCCATATTGTGTTTAATGGAAAAGAATGTGTCCTTTACCTAAATAAATACTAAAGCATTTATGATAAATCAGTTGTAGAATAAAAACTAAAAACATTATATCTATTATTGGCATGGACAATACATACAAATGTATATTATATGTTTAGAAAATACCTCAATGTAACTAAAGAAATATACACTAACATTTTAATGTTTGGGGTCACAATTTTTTATAATTTTTTTGTCCATAAAATTACATAGGATTGATAAGAAATTCAGTGTTGACAGTGTTACTGTTGGAATTGACAATTGAATCTGGAAACGGCTGATTTATAATGGAAAATACTGCACTACATACTGTGTGTGTACAGAGGCCCATTATCAGCAACCATCACTCCTGTTTTCTATTTATAATTTTAAAAGGCTAACTGATCATTAGAACGCCCTTTTGCAATTATGTTAGCAGAACTGAAAACTGTTGTGCTGATTAAAGAAACAATAAAACTGAGCTTCTTTAGACTAGGTTTGAGGTGTTTAGATAATAAAGAACATTCTTGAGACAGACCAAAGGAAAAGATGCTGGTGGAGTGCTTGACACCTGCCAAGCATGGTGGTGTCAGTGTCATGGTCTCAAGGTTCTTTGGTGGTGGTAAAGTGGGAGGAAGATTTGTACAGGGGAAAAGGGATTTTGAAGAAAGGCAATCACTCCATTTTGTAACACAATGCCATACCTGGATGGCGCTTGATTACTCATTTTCCTCCTACAACAAGACAATGACCCAAAGCACAGCCCCAAACTATGCAAGAAGAATATAGGGAAGAAGCAGTCAGCTGGTATTCTGTCTATAAAGGAGTGGCCAGCACAGTCATCGGATCTCAACCCTATTGAGCTGCTGTGGGAGCAGTTCCTCTGGTACGTAAGAAGTGCTGAACAAGCCAATCCAATTTGTGGGAGTTTCTTCATAAAGCATGGGGTGAAATCTATTTAGATTACTTCAACGAATTGCCAACTAGAATGCAAAAGGTCTGTAAGGCTGTAATTTCAACAAATGGAGGATTTTGATTTTGGAGCACCAGAGAGGGGGAGAGCATGCAGCACCACACAAAGCAGCCTTCCCCCGCACCTGTGGAGAATGGAAATGGAAACCGAGGACCACCTGGAAGGATGTTAGACCTCTGGAGAAATGGCGCAGGGAGTTCTGAGCATACTCCGCACTGTCATGGCTGTAAGACTGGAAGAACCTCCCCAGTTCTTGGTTGGTGCACTCACCAACCAAGAACTGCCGTTTGCTGCCCATTTCTCTGTGCGTGGTACCCAGAGGTGAGGCTGACTGCAATCCCCATTCTGGACATGATGTCTTTCCCTACTTGAGGAATGAACTGGGGGGCACGGTCGGAGACAATGTCCTCTGGAAAGCCCAGGCAGTGGAACAAAGCAAACCATTTTCAAAAACCGGTGCACAACCATGGCGATGCTATTGTTCCCCTCTAAAAGTGGCAGGTCCATCCCGAAGTCCACGGAGAGGTGGGACCAGGGTACTGGTAAGGGGTGGAGCTTGCATGTCAGAGCATGTCAGAGCCATTCGCTGTGCCTTCGACTTTGTGCACACTGTGCAGGAGTGGACATAGTACCACACAGTCTTTCCCATGCCAGACCACCAGTATTTGTGAGTGCTTCCATGGTCCGGGTGATGCCGGGTTGTCTGGTCGCTGGTGTAGTCTGTGCCCAGGTCAACAACTGGCCCTGCAGGGGACATGGGTCTTGTCCGGGGTCATGTTGGCGGTGCAGGGTCCTGTCTCCCCGCCCGTTGAATGTCTGTCCATTCTGACATTCTTCGTTCCTGGTCGGTACATCAGGGTGAACTGGAAGTGCACAAAGAACAGGGTCCGTCTGGCTTGGCTGGAGTTGAGCCGCCACGCAGCCCTGACATTTTCTAGGTTCCGGTGGTCCAACAGGACTGTGAATGGCTCCCAGGCACCCTCGAGCCAGTGTCTCCACTCCTCCGGCTACGGGTCCGCCCAGGAACTGTTCTCCCCCGTTCGGCTGAGTGGGTGAGGAGATGTTCAGCCTCTTCCTCTACAGAGGATGAGGAGGTCGTCCCCTCGACGGACAAGAGTGTCAACCCCTGGTGGTGAAGGAGGACTTCTTTACAGCCATCTCTGTTGCTGCACTGTACCTGTGCCTGAGGAGGGGGACGTCTCCGGTTGGATCTTGTGCATCACCCGTGGATCACAAGATCCCGAGCTCACTGTAGTCCGACCTAGCGTACTGGAGAGTCGCGCACTTCGCTACTTGGCGTTCACATGGGCAGAGTGTCGATTGAACACAATCAGGCATGTGCTGCTGCACTTTGCACCGACCTTGCAGGGTTGAAACGTGTTGGTGCCCCTCCACCTGTTGGTGGTGCAGATCTGGGAATGGGCACATGTGAACCTTCAGCTCTGATGGCTCTGCACATTCCCGGAGAGATCAATGTGGGCACTGACTTGCTGTCTCAGGGAGGTCCCCTGGACGATGAGTGGCGTCTTCATCCTGATATTGTAGTTGAGGTCAGGAGACGTTTTGGGAAGGCACAGGTGGATCTGTACGCGTCCCGGGGGGACACGCACTGCCCTCTGTGGTTTTCTATCCGTGCACAGGGCAGGCCACCATTGGGCGTGGATGAGTTGGCTCACTGGTTGTGGCTGAGAGTGTTGCTGTACACGTTTTCCAGGCTGCTGCGGCGAGGTCTGACCGAGAAGGTCATTGCAACCATTCAGGGTGCAAGGGCGGCATGTGGACCCCCTTCCTTGTGACGTGGGCAGTGTCCTGTCATTTTTACAATGTCTGTTTGATAAGCAAAGATCCCTTGGCATGCTCAAGGTGTACGCATGTGCGATCTCAGCATGTCTTGAAGGGTTCAATGGTGTTTCTGTGTTTAGTCATCAATTGGTTAAATGGTTTCTGTCCAGGTCCCGCCGGGTCCCATTACCACAGTGGGATTTGACTTTGGTTCTGGAAGCACTGTGCGACTTGTTCAAACCTACTGATCAGATACCATCAAGGATGTTATCCCTTAAGACGGCGCTGTTGTTGGCCCTGACATCTGCTAAGTAGTTCAGTGACCTTTGTGCACTGTCAACGTGTTGTTTCTTTCCATGAAGATGGTACTATGGGCAAATGTATGCCCATAGTATGTGCCTGCGGCTGAGCGGGGTAGAAGCGGCTCAAGGGCGTGCGTGGTATCCTGTGCCTGAGCCGTCCTGTTAAGCACTTGTCACTTTAGTGAGGCTGGTGACCAACAGGGAGTAAATCTTGGGCTCACTCGCTTTGCCCTAAACCAATAGGAGCAAAGCCCCTATTGGCACAGCTTCACGAAGTAGAGCAATAGTTACTTTCGTTACTCCAGTTCTATGATTGGAGCATCGCCCATTGGTTTCATGCCCTGACCGGTCTTTGACTGCTTTACTCGTGAAGAAAGTTATGTCGGAAGACTGACCAGGGTGTGAGACCCTCTCTTATAACCATTGGGAGATAGCCATGAGCGGGTGTTTTGCCTATTTACATTTTCAGTGACTGTTTATTGGGCAGAGGGTTGAACCAATAGGAGTGAAGCCCCTATGGGCGACACTCATTGAACTGGAGTTACAAAAGTGACTATCGGTCCCAGTCCCAGAGCTGCCTGTTGATTGCAATGGCCCGAGCTATGTAGATATACAGCGTCATGGAATTGCTAACAAATGTGAGGTCCATCTGGACCTCAGTTTGCAGTTCCAGCTCATTCGAGCTACTTGATGCCTCCACCGTCTGGATTGACAGGATGTGCTCCAAGGCTGTGCTCATTCCCTGTCTAAGGCGCATAAGCCGCTTGACCCTATCACGTTCCCCTGAGGGGTTGGACAAACACAGCTCAAAACTGAGCAATGTATCCGGGAAACAACTTCCATTCCCCAGACCCACCAAACCATAGCACCGTTACCCATTCTAGGGTACATCCAGTTAAGAGAGTGATTATCGTGGTCACCTTCTCATAAACTATATTGCGTTCATCTCCGAAATACAATTCATATTGGAGAAGGATACCATGACAACTCTCTCAAGAACCATAATTATTATCAGGCGAGGCTCTCCAGAGTTCTCTTAACCTGGGCACAGCAAGACTCCACACCGTCGACAAAGGGAGGTGCTGCAACACCGGCTCGCTCAATAGGACTCTCCTTTCCTGACTGTGCTATCATGTGTGACATCATAACACCAAACACCTTTACCAATTTGGCGATCTGTCTCTCCATTACACAGAGTCTATCCTCTAGCTCCGGTGCATGACCTGAGGCACCAGCCCCATCCCCGTGCCCACACTGACTCATCTCGAACTATGCAGTGCAGTGAAAACAAAAAAACAGACAAACTGCAAACAAATTAACTGATCAAAGGCACCAGCCTCTATAAGGGTGTGTTTTTCTTTGAGGTGCAAGACTAAAGGAAAGACAAAAAAATTAAAGTAACAACAATACCGACATAAAGAATTATGTTTCTTGTCATTATAGAAAAGCTTACAGCACCACACGGTCTCAAAACAAAGACAGAATAACCTGTGAGGAGCTGGTGAAATCAAGGAATCTAAATAGACATAACAAACTCAAAACAGGTGTTAGAGTGTGATGGGTGTGCTGCTGCCATCTGCACCAGCCAGCGGTGAGCACACTGGTGAGATGGAGCACCGGAGAGAGAAAGAACATGCAGCGCCATGAGGAGCAGCCGTCACAGAGCTTAGCCAGTTGTAATGCCCAGCCTAGCCTAGACAGAGTGCTACCCACTAAAATGTGTTTGTAACTCGCTTTCTCGGTTATAGTTAATTATTTTAAACATTGTCCATGTTCACTGGTTGTTTGAGGGAAAATATCTGTCTACATTGCAGACTGTGTGAAGTCTTTGTAAATTCTTCTTATTTAATTAGCCAACATTAGTGCACACTTCCAGTCAGATACACAAACAGGCATACACAGGCATTTCACTTATCTTGGCACAAATGTATCTTAACGTCAAATGACTTTTAAGGGGAAATTTGGTTGCAAAACTTCCGCTGCTGCCGCTTTCTCTAGACCAATGAAAAAGAAGTGGGTAAAATAGGGATGGACAGCCCCAAAGACAAGGGCTGTGCCTCCTTAAAATGTAGAGTTACTTTATTTTTTATAATTGAACAAAATGATCCTGGTGATTTGAATAATAATCAGGGGCCTTCAGTGAATAACAAGCCAGAGTTGCTGGGGCCTTGAGTAAACAAACCAGCCAGCATGATATCAGCGCCTGGGCGGATTTCTATCCCCAAGTTGTCCCTTGGTTAAATCTAAAATCCATATCAGTCTGTCAATATGAGATCTCTGCCTCACATTTCTTGATGTTTTTAATTTTTCCCAGACACGTGATAGTGACCAGCTTGGGGTTTGTCACTGGTCAGTCATAGTATTACATTCAACTATATCTTATGCAAACGTTTTTGACTTACCTGGTAAAATAATGGTTTTAAAAACTCTTCTCTCCCCATTAGCTAAAAGAAAACAACAACTGTTTGGGGATAACATTGGTATGTGTGTCTATGTGTGTTTGTTGGCATGCAAACTAATCCAACAAACATCCCCAGCTGACAGGCATGAAAAAATCCAGCGAAAATTGTCTGATTCAATTATGATTTCATTAGAAAGCTTTCTCCACCACACCCAGATGCTGCTTACTATGAGAGATAATTCGGTCTCTGGTGACCGACACGTGAGAAAGCTGTTTAGGATATGTGGATACATGGTATATGAGGTTAGCCACACCGTATGTATGACTGTTTATGGCAGATAAATACATTACAAATCAAAACACACTCTGCCTCTGCCAAAACCAACAGTCTAGTCAATTTATGTTAGTGAATCCATATATCCCCATCAAATGTGTGGAATAGCTCTATTGTTTAGTTTACTTTTATACTAAACAGTATATTATGCATTGCCTATTGACCATTTACACGTCCTTGCATTAACTGTTTATATAGGCAGCAAACTGTGTCCAGGGATTTTTTTATTCTAATGAATAGGTGTGGTTCAGTTCTGCAGTGATTCATGCCACAGATACAAGAACCATTGGTATTTTTGTCAACACAAATCTCTGCATGGGTATTGTCTGGGATGGAGTTACCAGGCTTTACTCACACAAGAAAGGACTAGTATTCGTGATCCTTCTTTGTTGTCCCTGCCACCGTGCAGCTCTGTCAGTGAGTAGCTTGATGCAGAGTGACAACAATGACGTATGCACCCTCTGGACAAGAGGACAACAGATCCTCACTGCAAAATTAACCACATTTAATCTTTGTGAATGTTATGCCCAGAGCAGCAGCTGAGGAAGGCAGAGATGAGGTGAAGGGTATCGCTGAATGCGTCCTTAATGGCAGGCTTGTCCCTTTTACAGTACTCTTAAACCAGGGGGCCCTTGTCAAAAAATGGCATGTTTTGGAATAGGGTGGCATTTGTGGAGGGTGTCACTTTCACTAGTACAAGGGACTCTGTGTCCCAAACAAGTATAGCACCCGCAGAGTCCACTAGTTTTGTCAAGGGTGTCGACTCAAATGTTGTGCACTGCATAAAATGTGGCTTTATATTTGAAGATGTTATGCTATTGTAATATAAGTAGTTCAAGCAACAATGCTGGTAAAT
The DNA here is from genome assembly GCA_016801105.1 of Esox niger. NCBI lineage: Eukaryota > Metazoa > Chordata > Actinopteri > Esociformes > Esocidae > Esox > Esox niger. Next base: position 86,513 of record JACXGJ010001239.1, read on the forward strand.
CCTCTTTTAAGTTCTGGTACATTATTTGTCTTCTTGCTGATATTAAACGCACAGGGAAGTCAAACATTGTTTTGTTATTATTTACCCTTATTTCATCAAGTAATACAGACAACACATTTTCATTCGCAGCAATGACATGGGGTATAGTTAAGTGGATGAACAGAAAATTAACATTTTGAAAAATTATGTCCACACTCATTTTAAATTGCACATGGGATATTCCTTTAATTCATACTAAAATCTACACTGATTTTGCATATTCTTTCACAGGTCTGAGCTTGTCAACCTGTGATGACCTGTGCAATTTAATTGCTTGACACACCTGGTATTTAAGTTCTTCGATTTTATTGGACAATATTAAATATGAAATTAACTAAAGCTGTCCAGATCATAAACGTTTGAATAGATCTAACTTGCTTTGTATTATATGCCGCTGATATATGCAATACATAATGAAGAGAATAACTAATATGCAGCTGTGCCAATTTGACAGAATATGGCACTGATTTGGAAGAGTATGATTACCAGTGGTGAACAAAGATAAATGAACAGCCAGACAGGGCCATCTCTGCTGACAAACAATTGTAATAATTTGTCCATAAGTTATTAAATAGATTAATATGTGATGTAGTAAGACAGATGCCTTATCACAGACTGTAGTATGACCACAGCATTCATACTACTGTGCTCTGAATAATAGAAGCTACAGGTATTTGATATGAATAGCTAAATCACAGATTTGTGATATAAGAATAATAAACTCGCAGCAGCTGTCTTCAGGGGTAGAAACATTTATATTGATGAAGTCATTGTTGAGGCATCTCTGCAATAAGTTAATGAATTATTAAATATTCATAGGCCTGCATTATTTCTGTCATTTAGGCCCAATTAGACCTCTTCATTTTGTTTTCAGGTGATCATGTGTTGAATTGTAATATAACTCATAAACAAATATGAAGTGAAGTGTATGGGCGCCTGCCGTATGCCAGTTAAACCGCAGTGCTGCGCGAGCTACGGGTTGAGTGGTAAATCCAGTTTGTTCGGTAGATGGCGGTAAACCTGGAAACCAGATCTGTCAGGTTCAGCAGAAGTCTGTCTCAGTTTGCAGCATTCGCGAAGGAGGCAGCGGAGCCAAGCAGTTGAAGGACATCAAATGAAACAGGAGAGCTTACAGCGGGTCCTCTTGAGTTTTGCGCGTAGCCTGTCCTCCGAGCCAGGAGACAGTACGTTTTAGTGAAAAACATGGAAGACAAATCGAATTCGTTCTCCAGCAATAAAGAAGGCGAGAAAGCGGACGGGAACAATGTTTTTCAGAGGCAAGACTCGATACAGAAGAATAATATGGGCAGCCAGAATATGAAAGCGGGGGACCATGGGAACTCAGTGGGCTTCAAGGGGGACCGGGAGGAAGCCTTGGTTGGGTTCGACGACCTAGACGGTTCCGGAAACCGACATGGTTTTATGCAGCGGCAATTTGGAGCGATGATGCAGCCCGGTGTCAATAAGTTCTCACTGCGAATGTTCGGCAGCCAGAAAGCTGTTGAGAAAGAACAAGAAAGAGTCCAAACGGCGGGATACTGGATCATTCATCCCTATAGCGATTTTAGGTAAGGAGTGGAAAGTCACCTTCTTAGCTTGACCATGCCGTCCGTCACCAACAGCACCGCAAGACATCCACTCTCATCAATGCGCGTTACGCATAACGGAAAGCATAGGCTAATCATCCCACTGTATTGAGGCAGTAATAGAAGCACGGATTATTTTACAGGTCAAACTGTGATCGTATACGTATTTTCAATTGTGTCATTTGCATTATTGTAATTAGGGGAACCAAGCAATAGATGAGTCCAAGAGATGTCCTTGGAAAAGGGAGGGTGAATGTCACGAGTTGAAAGCAGACATACTAATTGTTCTTCTCACAGCCTAACACAAATAAAACAGATTTGATTGCGACATCAATAATACGCGTTGTAATCTGTGTTTAACCTGACTGTAAAGTGGGAACATTAGGTTTGTAAACATATCTTTTAGCCATCCCTGTCTGCAGTGATGAAACGATGAGGACCAACGTGGATGGCCTCTGAATGGAAAATAGACAAATGCGGTAAATTTTAGGAATGACCTCAGAAAATAAGAACAGGAAGAGACAGAATTAGACATTGGCTATCCGCTTTAAGTGGAAAGTAGGTAACAAAAACATGTAGAATTCAAACACTCGGCATTTGAACAGTTACATCGAGCCTGCTTGTAAAAACCTTGAATAATGGACAGAAATGGGAAAAATAATAATTTGCTCTGACGTTCATTAAACGCCCATCAAACAAACATATACATAGAATTGCGCGGTTATATATCTAATTTTCGTAATAATTTTTGGTAAGATTTAACCCATTATAAACATTAGTCATAAAACAAACATAAAACATCTTCGTTTTAGGTCATTTAATTGGATGGAGTTTAAGTGGTTAATGGGCTTTGTTAATTGCCCAATGAATATTTGTATTATTTGTATTATTTGTTTTCAGTGCAATTCACCAGCCACACTCACGTAATTTTTCAAGGTGCTTAGAAACGTTCTTATACTGCTCCTTATCAGAAATAACACGATCCGATCCGATTCTCATTCGTGCTAATGTCAGTAAGTGGAATTGTGGACGAGAGAAGGAAAGAATCCTCACATCGTGTGATGAAGTAAATGCTCTCTGATCTGTTTTGTAACATTCCAGCTTTGTATTATATGTTGTATAAACATTGCAGTGTTGTGTAAAGATTGCTAAATCTATACCTCCTAAACACTGACGTCATTATGTAAATACAGTATGCCAATACACGTCTATCTACGTTTTTGTTCACTAATTTAACACGGCTAAATATGTTCTGCCATTCCTTCCACCGGTATCCCCAGGTAGATATCGATGGATAGCGAGGTGACTCCTTTTCGCTGCTTTAATTATCTACATTTAGTATCGAGCTGGGACTTTAAATAGATGCTGTCCATGGTGCTGAATCTAGTCTGCGTCGTTAATATTCGAGATATGCGAACAAAACGTAGAGTAGGTTACCCGAGTGAAAGGGGAATTCTTATAATTCAGTAATCTGTAAGTGAGATGGATCCTAATTCAGATTCCCCCCCCCCCCCCCCTTGC